>VXBS01001663.1:92977-110024 GCA_013400255.1 Sitta europaea | reverse complement strand
TCCTCTAAACTAGGACACCTGGCTAGCAGATTTATTCTGGCACCGCGTCAGCTGGTGCCCACATGTGGGGTCCTTCGGGAGCCTGACGGTGAAGGCTGTCCCAGAGATTGGGATTGGAAGCTGCTGGTGTGTCAGTACCCGTGTGAGCATGTCGCTTTTTGGTCAGTGGTGCTGTCACAGGATGAAGAGAAAACCCTCCAGCACCCAGGAGGACCTCTTCAGGATTGGGGACCTCATCTGCAGTCTTTTGTTCCAGGTCCTTCATAGTAGTAAGGGCCACCAGGTCCCCCTCCGACATGGGCACAGGGACCGCTCAGGGTGGGTGGGGTGCCGGACGAACAGAGAGGCACAGGACGCCAGGCAGACGGAGGCACAGAGAGCCGGCCTTGAGGTGTGACCCAGGCCAGTGGCAGGCGTGGGCTGGCAGCGGCGAGCATGGGCTGGTGGGCATGGGCCAGCGGCAGCCAGCAACGGTGGGCTGCAGGGTAGCACACTGGCAGTAGCGCACAGGTTTCCCCAGAGCGCTGGCAACGCGGGGGTATCTCAGTCCCCTTCTGCTCACAAGCAGCATGGGTTCCTCATCTCCTGCTCTCAGGTGACACGCGACTCCCCTGGTTTCCCCCCCTGCTCTCAGGCAGCGCGACACGAGCTCCTGCTTCCTGTCCCCCTTCCCAGAAAGCGGTAGCAGACTGTGGTTTCTCCTGGGCATGGGTGGCTGTGGCGCACAAGTCCCTGGGCCCTCCACCACACCCCCCACTCCCCACCCCTCACTCCTACACTCCCAGTAGGTGGCAGGAAGCAAGCCCCAGCGACAGCAGCCTGGAGGCAAGAGGTGTGTGAGTGTGCAGAAGGTACCCCACCTAGGGTTGGATCCTGGACTGTTTTTTTTTTTTTTGGTTTGTTGGTTTGTTTTTATTTTAAATGAAGAAGAGAGAGGATTATTTGTTGTATTGGCAAAATGGGTGTAAGTTTGTCAGTTCAACAAAGGGAGGTTTTTGACCTTATTGTGCGCACCCTGGTGGGAGGCAACATGAAGTTTTCTAGGGGTTTATTGAAACATTTTGTTAGGTGGCTGTCTTTCCAATTTCAAAAGGTTTCCCCCAGAGAAGTAAAGACAATTGCCTTTTGGAAACCAGTAGGTACTAAAATGACAAATCTGACCAAATCAGTAGATACTTCTGGGGACAAATGCTACCCTTTGTTTGTTATGATTCCATCTGCAGTAAAAAGTCAGGAATCAGAAAAAGCTGAAGGGAAATTGGAAAACCAGGCATCACAGCTCTCCCCAGTTCTCCCTAAATCTCCTCTTCCCTCACCCTCTTGTCCTGATTTCTTGTCCCCTACACTGGGAGGAACAATCTGCCAAGAAGCACAGGGTTGCCACCATCTCCCTGGCTCCCCATAACACCCCTGGTACCCTTGCCTTGACAGCAATGTGCCAGCTGTTAAGGGTCCTTCCCCAATTCCTTTGCCCATTCCCTCTGCCTGTTAGAGATCCCCAAATTTTACAGAATGGCCCCCGAGGGACACAAGATGGTGAAAGCCACATGATATGGCACCACACTTGTGTTTCTTCTTCTCAGAATTCCTTTCTCCCTACCCCTTCCAACCCTTCCCTGTTCCCTAACTCCTCCCACCCCTCGAGTAACTCCCCTTCCTTTCTGTCTATCAAGATGGCACCTCCCCTTGCTCCACCTGGTGCTCCTCCCCACATGACATCACCCTCAATCCCCTTCTCCTTTGGTGACTCTACCCAAGGCTCTACCCTTTCCTCACATGGTTCCACCTACACTCTTCTGGCTTCCAGTTCCCACACCCTTCCTTCCATTTCCCATGATGTTGTGGGAACTGGAGATGACAGGCCCACTAATTTCCATGCCCTTCCTTCGGGTTCCTATGATTTGAGGGACAGAAAGGACAGGCTCAGAAATTGGAACCTGGAACAGGAAGCCCTACTTTTTTTTTCTCCTGTTGTTTATAATCATAGGGGAGCCCACCCTGCTTGGGAGCCCTTCTCCTACCAAAATAAGAAAGAGCTTTGCAGGGCCCAGAAAGAGTTCAGCCAAAAAAGATAATATTTTAAAGGATTACTCAAAGCCACTTGTAGTGGTGTGGTTTTTAGGTTCTATATTTGTTTTATATTGTAGTTATATTTTTATATTGTGTAATGGTTTGTTCCTTGTACCCCCTATGTTCCCCCCCTGTCTGGTCTGTCCCAAACTGTCCTTTCAAGGCAGTTCTTCAGTGGGGGACACCCCAGAACCTGTTGGTCATCCCATAACCACTCCTGTCACCTGGAAAATTCTGCAGGGTTCATGGGATGATTGGACGGGGTCCAGGCTTCCCCCTCTCCAGTTTTACCTTATTTGTTACACCTGCTGTCCATCTGTTAGAGAGCCATGCCCTGCTAACCCCTGGTTGGTCCCCTGTGTATCCTTGCCCCTGTAACCGCCCCCCTTTATAAGCTGTTACCCTCTGTCTGCTCGCGGGGCTCCTCTGTGGTACCTGTTTGGGTATGACAGAGTGACTGGAGTTCTGTCCCACTCAGGACGAATAAAGGTTCTCTGTTCAATTCTCCGGAGCCTCCCGCCTTCTATTGACTCTCGCCGTTTGTCGCATGGTGCTGGAAGGCTAACCAGAGCCCACAGGGGAAGGCGAGGATCGCTTTGCTTCCGAGCCGCCCCCTCTGCTGTGGTGTGTGTGTGCCGAGCTAGCTGGGGCTAATATAGCCGACACACTCCCACACCACTTTTTCCTCAAACATGCTGGTCCTGAGCAACCTCAAAGGTTTATTCAGTGTATCCTTATTCCCTCAGAATACAATCTGTGGGAACAGACCTGAAAAAGGCTGCTCAGAGACCTCCTTCTCAAGCTCCTGCAAAGTCCTGAGTGCGCCATTGACCCAAGTGGTGATAACCTCACCATAGATCACATCTGCGGTGAAGGGGATTGGGCTCAAGTGCGACTGAAGGCAGGGGGAATCCCCCGACCTGTGCTGGAGTGAGTAAAGGAAGCTGCCAAGAGGGCTTTTCAAATTATGCCCACAAAAGAACTTAAATAAAATCTCATTGCAATTAAACAATCCCCTTCTGAGCCCTTCCTAGACTTCACCAATCAGCTTTGTGCAGAGGTAGAGAAGCAGATACCTGATCCAGACGCTCAACGAAAAGTAGTGTTGTTTCTTGCACAAAAGAATGCTAATGATGTGTGCAAAAAAATCATTTTAGGGCTTCCTTCAGAGCCACCACCAACCCTAGAACACCTTATAGAAGAATGCACAAAAAAATGCCATTGTTGAGCCAGACAGCCAACACAGAGGATCTGGGCCCATAGAGCGGATTGCTGCACCAGCCACCATTCCATCTCGAACACCAGCAGCTGGAAGAGTAAAGTGTTACCACTGTGGGCAAGAGGGACATATAGCATGGTTTTGCCTTCACATAAATAAAGATCCATCAATTTCAATAAAAGGCGGAGAAGGAAGGGATTCACAACAAAAAAACTAGATGGAGACTGAGGATCTGCCCCACATACTGATATAAATGGGGCAGACCACATCATTGCTGGGGCAGAAAAGACAGATGGAACTGTGATTTCTAGAGACAGACATCAGCCTTTTAGGCTGGAACTAACCCACTCTATGACCTTTAAATCACCAGATTGGCATCATATTACTGTTGATCCTGGACATCACCCCGATTTTCATCAGGGGACACAAAACACACTCCCCCGGAGATGAAAATAGCTCCAGGAATTTTATCATCTGATCCAGAGTGAATCGTTCTCTGGGCACGATGAGTTCATCCTCCCCTCTTCCTACTGAAGGGCCAGGTCATCACTCAGGCCATTCCATTGCCACACATACTGTTCAATGACCTGGACTTTTCCACTTATTGGGCTAAATTGGTGGGAGAGGACAAGCCCCTCATCTGGCGTGGACTAATAAGGAGGGGCACTGAATTAAACTGCAATGGATGATGGACACCAGGTCAAACATGATGGAAATTCCTCCACACAAATGGCCGTCACATTGGGAGCTGCAACCCATGGCTGGTAAGGTGTAAGGTATAGGGGGAACCCAACTGGCAAAAAGATGAGTGAGCATTGTACAAATTGAGAGATCAGATGGGCAATCGGCTTCAGTATGCCCATTCATTTTAAATTCTAAATTTACTCTCTGGGGAAGAGACGCCATGTCCCATTTTGGGGTGAAATTGGAAATCCCAAAAACCCCTTGGGATTTTTAGTGGCAGCCACTGAAGAGCACCCTATCCGGAAGTTAAACTGGCTCACTGATTCACCTGTCTGGGTAGATCAGTGGCCACTTAATAAACAAAAATTAAAGGCTCTCTGTGAATTAGTGGGGGAACAATTGGCTAAAGAAAATATGTAGGAACAAACAGCCCTTGGAACTCCCTGGTGTTTGTCATCAAAAAAAGCTGGGGAAAAACAAGTGGCATCTTCTCCATGATTTATGAAAAATAAATGAAATCACTGAAGACATGGGGTCACTTCAACTGGGGATGCCATCACCTTCAATGCTCCCTCAAAATTGGAAATTGGCTGTGATTGATATAACAGGATTGCTTTTTTCAAATTTTTCTAGACCCAGCCGATGGCCCATGGTTTGTATTCTCCATTCCCTCCATTAGCAGAGAAGCTCCCATGAAGCACTACCACTGGCAGGTGTTGCCTCAGGGCATTAAAAACAGTCCAACCATCAGTGGTATGTCACAAACTTGTTGTCCCCAGTTTGTGCCAGAGGAGGGGAAGTCATCATCCTTCATTACATGGATGATGGGCTCATGTATGTCCCCAACAACGATGTGCTTACACATCTACTGGATGAGACTACCACTGTGTTGACCGCTGCGGGATTTGAGTTGCAGCAAGACAAAGTGCAGAGGCTGCCCCCTTGGAGGTATTTAGGTCTTGAGATTGACAACCAGACAATAACACCACAGAAGTTGGCAATCAGTGATAGACCTAGGATTTTGAGGGATCTCCACCAGCTGTGTGGGTCCTTGAACTGGGTGAGGCCCTGGCTGGGGGTCACCACAGAGGATCTGGCCTCCCCTTTTCAATTAATTGAGAAGGGCAGAAGAGCTGAATTCTCTGAGGATCTTAACCCAGGAGGCTCAGCATGCCCTGGAGAAGGTACAGTCAGCACTGCCTAACTGGCAGGCCCATCATTGTCAGTTTGATCTCCCTTTTAATTTTATCATTTTAGGAAGGCTACCACACCTGCATGGGCTCATTTTCCAATGGGACAGTGACTAGAAGGACCCCTTCTTGATCATAGAGTGGGTGTTCTTGGGTCACCACTTGTCCAAGGGTGTCACCAGACCACAGGAGTTGATGGCCCAGCTGATGAGTAAGGTTAGGGTCCGATGCAACTGCTGGCGGGGTGTGAGTTCACATGCATTCATTTACCAATTAAACCGGTATTTTTATTTACCAATTAGACTGGAAAATTGACCAATGGGACTTTGGAGCAGTTGCTCCATGATAATGAAATGTTACAGTTTGCTCTGGATAGCTACACAGGTAGAATCTTAATTCATTGTCTAGGGCATAAATTATTTACCACCAAGTTTAATTTGATCCCAAAATATATAGAGAGACACAAACCTCTCAAGGCATTGACAGTTTTCACTGACACGTCCGGAGGTTCTTACAAGTCAGTAAGGATTTGGAAAGACTCTCAGACTCAGCAGTGGGAGATGTTAGTTGTTGAGGGCTCCCCTCAGGTCGCTGAATTGGCCACATTCGTCAGAACATTTGAGAGGTTTTCCAAACTGATAAATTTAATTACTGATTCAGCTTATGTGGCACGGGTAGTGTCCAGAGCAAAAAATTCAATTTTAAAAGAAGTCTCAAATCTGTCCATCTTTGACTTGCTCTCGAAATTAATACATCTAGCATCCCACCGAGAGCAGCCATACTATGTAATGCATGTGATGTCACACACTGACCTTCCAGATTTTATTGCAGAAGGCAATTGCAGAGCAGATGCCCTAGCCACCCCTGCAGAGCTGGTTGGCCTGCCTAACATCTTTGAACAGGCCAAACTCAGCCATCAATGTTGTCATCAAAATGTTCCTGGACAGATCTGCCAATTCCATTGAGGCATGATCAGGCCAAGGCCACATGCCCTAACAGCCAGAAGTTTGCTGTACCATCGCTAGGCTCAGGGGTAAACCCAAGAGGGCTCCACAGTTGGTGGGGGGTAGCGGACCAATGTGACCCATGTTCAACAGTTTGGGACATTAAAGTTTGTTCATGTGTTGGTTGATACTTTCTCTGGTGCAGCCTACACCTTGGCCCATACAGGGGAGAAGACCACAGATGCAGAGAAACACCTTCTGCAGGCCTTCTCCATGTTGGGCATCCCCAAAGTCATCAAGACAGATAACGGTCCAACCTATACCTCCAAGGAGTTCAGTAATTTCCTGCAAGCAGTGGGGGTGGAACATTGTAAGCGAATACCGTACTCCCACACTGGTCAAGCAGTGATAGAGAGAACAATTCAAACTCTAAAGAAGACCTTGGAGCAGCAGAGGTGTGATATCAGGATCAACACAGCAGATGAGGCTTTGCAAAGCCCTGTTCACCATGAACTTTTTAAATTGTTCTTTTGAGAACTTAAACCCTCCAGTTGTCCATCATTTCAACCAGAACAATCATCTTAAGCTGACTGGATTGGAGGAGTGGCTGCTAGTCCTGGTGAGAGACCAAGAAACATGGAAGGTTCAAGGACCCTTTGAATTTATTACCTAGGGACATGGGTATGCCTGCATATCCACCCCCTCTGGACCGAAGCAGGTCCCACAAAAGTGGGTCAAACCGTACTAACCCGCTAAAGAGACAAAAAATCAGACCACCAAGGCACAGTCATGAGTCCAAGTTAAAGAAATCACAGTTGCCTCCCTCCGAAGATGGAGTAAAGAAAGTGGGAAACCCAACCCTCATCCTCCCCCATGTTCTGAGTTTATAATGGACTTTTTCAATGAGTTTTAATTGTTGTTCTTTACTTATGTTCTGTTATTGCTCTTCCTTTAGAAGACACCCTCCTGTCCCCGAAATTATGCCAGCACACATATGGCTGTTTCTTCTCTTCAGCCAGTCCATTGAGGTGTGGATCATCCCCCGGCCCAAGAAAAACATATGGGTCACCCTTGCCCAGGCGCTGAAGCAAGATGCTATCTGCCCCTTGACAGCTGCTACAGAGGACTCATTGTCATTGTGCCTGGTGGGGATCCAATTCAAGCCCATGGAGTTTCCCCAGAGTCTAAGGGAGTTCCAGCAAAAGATCAACAATTTGAGAACCTCACACTACTGTTAGTTGAGTAACTTTAGATGGGCTGCATATAGTTTCAAAAATTAGACTCCCGGTCACCAACCCCCTTTCCTTGTGGTGGGACTGGATAAAAACCCTGCCACAGCTGAAAATGGAGCCTCAAGAATTTGAACTCTTAGACTCCTCTTTGGCTTTTTCCTGTGTCCAGTTTGATTATAAACCCTCTTACCGTAAAGATTTACAGTATAAAAAACAGTTGTTTGCGGCCAATTGGTGCAAGTCCCTATTCAAATTAAACATACCCTCCACCAAAGGCACTCGCCCTTTGAAATTAAATAAGGGAGTGTTCCTAATCTGTGGTGACCATGCATACGTTGACATTCCCTCTCGCCTTCTTGGAGGCCCATGCACCCCGGGGCGGCTGTCCCTGACATCATGCAACACAACCCAAATTATGGATTGGAACAAACTAAAAATTCAGGAAAGGGGTGCTAAACAATTTGATGAGCACTTTGATGCTGAAATTACATATTGGGCAAAATCTAAAAAGGTAGATGTCTCCACTTTCCTTTCTTGGATGACAGCAGCCAAGGGTCTAAGTGAATTGAGTTACCTAGAATGTTGGGTGACAAAGCAGGTGAATCTTACCTCATCCACCCTTAGTAACCTCCTTAAAGAAGAGTAAATAACCAGGAAAGCCACTCTACGAAACAGGGCAGCTATCGATTTTTTATTACTAGCACAGGCTCGTGAGTATGAAATTTCCCAGGGGATGTGTTTCATCCTTTCCAGCAAGAATAAAAGCAACCATGCCTACATCTAAGAAATGAAGAATATGGTTGGTATGATCCAACCAGAGACTGAAGACAGTTTGGGGAACATTTTCAAGAACCAGGAGCTCTAAGAATGGATGTCATCTGTTATAAAAGATTGTCTATGGGTTTTTTTATTATTTTCTTAATTTCCCTTACATTCGGCATTCTAAAAAAGATTTTAACCAGAACTTCAAAAATCACTGTTGCAGCCACCACCAAGCCGGAGGAGTGGTGGGAAGAAGCAGAGACAAAAGTTTAAAATTTTACTCCTCTCCCCACTTTCTTTTCAAACTAATCAAAAAGGAGATGTGGTGTGTCTGATTCCTTGTTCTTTGTATTATTTCGTTATTGACAGTTTCATTGTTATTTAATATGTTCCTATGTATCCCTATGTTCTTCCCCAGTTAGTTTGTCCCTGTATTGTATCCACCCCCGAGTTGCCTTCTGTGCTATTCCTCACCTTTTATTCCTGCCCCTTTCCCTGTCTGTCATTGTATCCCTACACCGTTTTCCAGTACTTTCCTGGTCAATCCCCCTTTGGAAATCCCCTAATCCTCGAGCCCCATTGGCCCACATGACCCATGTGCTCCCTCATTGGTGGAATGAACTGTTGATCCTGCCTTTTGCTCCTCCCTCATTGGTTGTTGCCCCTGATACCGCCCCTCTGTACAAACCCCTGCACACCCTGCCCAGGGCTATGTGGTCACTGACCCTCTGAGAGCAATGAGCACTTTTGGAACCAAACTGAAGAGCCCTCCCTGATTCTTGCACCAGTCCTCAACACTGTTTCCAGCTGGTGCTGTAGAGACCAGCCCTGCTGCTGTGTACTTTAGCAGCGCTTGCTAAACTACTCCCCTAACCCATTGTGGGCAGGGAGCAGCCAAAACTTGGTGTGGATCAGGAAGGGCTAGCTAGCAAATTTAGTCTGGCACCATGTCAAGGTTTTCCATAGCTGAATCTCAGATGTCTCATTCCATAAAACAGTTTATTCCTGGTGCAGTAACACAGAAACAGCTCACACTGCTCTCCCAGGTTGGGAGCTCTAACAAAGCAAACGCTAGGCTATTATCCCCTCACAGCTCAAGTGGAGAAAGTCTGAGGTTTCAGCTCCTGCTGTGTCCTTGAGTGCCTTCACTTGGCTGAGCCACAGGTGCCCTTTGTTATCCAAAGGGTCAGCAATCCATAGCCCCTTGCCTTGGGCTAGAGCTCACCTGCAGCTGCTCCCCAGTCATGTGCATGGAATGGATTCCTCAGCACTACCATCTGTTGGGTTCCCCAAATATCCATTCTTCCCACTCAGATAGGGTGGATAAAAACAATCTGTGCAGTTTAACTCCAAACAAACAAATAAACAGAAACAGAGTCAACAGAGCAGCCTGTACTTTCCAGAGGTAATCTAACTGGCAAATAACCTAAAGTTTAGTAGCAAAGGGTCCTGTAGCAAATGGAAAGCGTATTTGAATCAGCAAAGAGACTCAACCAGTACCCTTGTACAAGTGTGACAGACCCACTTGCACCTGATATGCATTTTGCAGTTCGAAGATAACACTTTATGTTCAGCAAGGGTTGTTAGACATTGTCTTCTTCCCACTGTAAGTGCAATTGGGAAACAGCTGATTGACATATTAGGGAGCAGCAGAAACAGTTGTTCCACAAAGGCAGACAGACCAGGAGCTGAGGCTGACCAAGCAGCAATCTTACCTGTCAGCTGCAGAGTCACAGCATCCAGGCAGAGCTGGGCTATGGATGCTTTGGTGGCCATCCAGTAATCCTCTGACAAGATGCAATAACAAAACAAGTGTAAGGTGAATTCTGAAACCCCATTTGGCAAGTTGGGACAGGAGGAAACAAGGCTAGCTACCACACAGCTTGAGAAGTAGGAGCCATGGCTATAGCTCCTGAAGAGGAGAAAGGCAGAGGTGGTGGGGATGGTGATCCCAGATGGGGCTACTCCAGACAGTCAAGACTTGTTAATGTACTCAGGGCCCTGGAAAAACACTCTCCTGCAGAGAGCAGTGTCCTGCACCAGCAAATGGAGTCAGCTCCATTTTAGCAGAAACCTTTAGGAGGGAATGAGGATGATTCCTGCTCCATGCACACACATCCTGGTCCCATGACACTCACATCAGGAGCAACACAGGTGCTTGTTCCCTACGAGAAACAAGTGCTGCTGCATCAGCAAGGAGCACCAGGAGCTGCCTGCACCTTGCCAAAGGTGCTTGGATTCAGGCAGGGGCTTAAAAACTGACACTGTTGATCCTGTCTGAACATTCCTCGCACAGCTTTAAATTGTTAGCAAACCTTATTGATCCCTTAACAGAGTAACCTTCTTATGAACCAACAGGTTAGGATAGAGAGTTCCTAGATAAATAATTGATACTTACAGAATTATGTGCTAGGTACAATTCATCTTTCTTTTCCTCATATAAAACATTCTTTGCCTGATACATCATTGAAATAACCTAAACTTTAATTTTTGTGAAGCTAAAAAAGATTTATAGCAGCTGAAATCTGCCTGTAGTCCAAATTTCAGCTCCCAAAACAATTTAAATACTTTGCTATACGGGAGGTTTTTCATCTAGAGACAGAATATCTTAAAAAGAAAATAAAATCTGACAAAAATAAAGGTTCTAACCAATACTGAAATACAGAAATTTGCTAATATTCTGCACTTTAGCTAAGTGAACTTGGAGGTAGAAGTAAAAGATTATTTTCCAGTAAAAGATTATAGGTTTAATCTGAATCTCATTTTGTTCCTGGGTAAAAAAGAAAAGCCAAAAGAAAATAGAAGAAGTGGGGAACCTGGACATACAATTTTGGTAGAATGTAATAATTATCATCAGAAATATATCTATAGTAAAATGAGAGTTTTTAGAAGTTATTGGTTCTTCCTGAGATGCAGTCTTGATACTGTATGTTTAATGTTTTCCATTTTCTGAGTAAGTGTTAAACGTCATGTTAAAAGTTATTAGATGAAATGGAAAGCAAATCACAGACCACTGTAAAGTATTCTTTGACTCAGTTTTTCAAAGTAAAGAGCATTAAAAATTGTAATTAAGTCCTGGGCCTTTAGAATTTCCTAACAAAAGTACCATTATCATGATTTTTTAAAATCAACCAGTAACTACAAATAAATAGTTCACTTGATTTATGCCAGTGAATCTACAAAAAGGTGAACAATTTGCAAAAATAAATTTCTCTAAATAAACTTTTCACATACAGTTTTAAGGCCTCAGAATGTATTGCTACAAAATTATAGGCATAGAGGTTTTAATGAGCAAATTCATGCTCTTAAAATTGGGGGGAAAGAAAATAAAAGGTATTTAGCATGTTTCTGAGACCTTTCCCTGACCTAAAAAAGACCAGAAAGTGCCCAGTGCTGTGCAGTCACTGATCAACACAGATGTCCCAAAGTGAATCCATGGACACACATCAAACACAACTACTGGGAATTTCCAGTGCCTCCAAGTTTGAGTGGCAAATGTCAGAACTGCAAGTATCTAGGATTCCTTTGGCACCTGACCTCCATACCCAGTTTTTTTAGCTAAGCTCACTTAGAGAATTATCTTTAATTACTCCATTATTACAGCATTAAAATGGTATTATTTCATTTCTGTATTTTAATATGTTGTTTTTATGACTTTTTCTTTCTTTTTAATTCATTTAGCTACACCTCCTTCTACTGCAAAAAGAATTCACTAACTTTCATCCAAATTCTGCCCTTTAAAGGCAACTTGATGTGTCATCAAAGCTGTATTGTTACTATTTTCTGAAAAGAGAGAAAACATTGCCCTCTAATAGAAAAAAGGAAAGAAAATTATTTGAAACATTAAAATGTGTCTGTAGTGAACCATTTAAATGACAGCAGTAAGAGGGAGCTTTACTGAAATGATAATAGGAAAATCACTCATCAGTTGGTACAAAGAGTGGTTATATGTGAAGACTTTCCCTCCTAGCTTTGTGGTTTCCAAGAAAACAAGCAACACTAGGAGGATACAGACAAGAGAAAGCAGCTCAGTCGAGGAACTCTATAATTTGCCATGCCTCCACATGCCTTGGTGTAAAGCAAAATGTGGTAACATTTGTCTTAGTAGTTTTCTTTCCCACAGAATTTGAGCTAAATGTGGGCATGTACACTGGTAACATGCAAACCATCTGTTTGCATGTTGATAACCAGCATTTTTTTAATCTGCTGTGAATATCTCTTTCACTTACCCTGCAAACATCAGCATCATACTGTAGATATGAGTTGGTTTGAAAATGTTTTCAGTCATATTTTGCCAAGGTTTTCCTCACTTAGTTCGCTCTTGGACCTTTGTTTAACTGTTCAGAGGATGCAGGATCTGTTTTGGAAAGGATTTAATGGGGCCTTACATGTAATTTTGTGCAAACTGTATTGATAACAATAACATTAATAAACAAAGAGTGGTATTAAATGGAATAAACTTAGGCTAAATAGTTTTCATAATGGAAGAAATATGCTGTTCTTCATTCTCAAGTTCCTGAAGTATTTCACTGTTACAATTACTTTTATAGTCTTTTTAAAGTAAGGAAATGCCATTTTCTCCATTTTATAGAGGGAAGAAAAATCGCTACATGGGAAGATTATTTGGAAGCATCAACATCACTCTTGAATATTTATTTGAACCTGTGACTCCCACATTACACTATATTATTAAAAAAAAATATATATAGTTCATTTCCCTTCATCTTCCTTTCTGCTTGCTGAATAATTTGAAAGATTGAATTCTCTGCCCCATGGACAAGAGTCCCTTCTCCTCATTGCAATATTCCTTTGTCTTTTTCTGAGGACAGATAAGATGTGGGAGCTGCATGAAAAATTTACTTATGAAGTTAGTCCAACAGATCAGAAGTAGCAAAAATACTTTTATGTGACTGCAGTGAAATAACAGAACACGTGAGTTTATAGAACCATCACCTGAACACTTTCCATTACCTTTAAATTCATGTCTCAAATAGAAAAGAATTTCAATGGGGTAAAATATCCTCTATTGACTAACATTTTCATTACTGGCAACCATGCAGCTCAGAAGACCAGAAGATCAGAAGTCTGTTGGTGTAGGTTTCTAATGGGTGTTTATTATCCCCAGGGGTGCTGCAGTGAGAGAGTACAGCAGGTGATTAATGATTTTACCTGCTGCAAAAGAGCAATTGCAGAAATGTCCATCTCATTTTTTTTATCAAAGATACACCACTAAATTGTAAATATTCAAGTATTTTTAGAGGAGAACACTTTGGAATCAATAAGGAATAGACTCAGTCACCTTAAGAGCCATATAATTTGAAGTTTAGAAGTTATATATTTTATGAACTGACAGACATTTCCCTACTGGTTATTTGAGTTACGGAATAGCTTCATCTTTCAGATGAGTTGTTTTGGAAACATCTTGCCACACAAAGAACTATTCTATCTGTGCTGAAAACAGACCACCCAGTCTGGGTTGAGTATGCCACATGCATTACAAATTGTGGCTCATCTAGTCCTGCAGTAACTCCAGCTTTAGAATCACACTGATTTAAAGTTGTTTTGGCTGAGATGATATGGTTCAGGTCTATGTAATTCAGTGCCTTTTTTTGTGAGTCCACTTTTCTGCAGATGGGGTCCAACTTCCTCTTTCAGCTCTGTCAGTGTTTTTGTACCTGAAGAGACTTGCAGTTGCCTAGGAGTTTCCATGCTGTTAACAAAATCATGTGTGTCAAAGATAAAATTCTCATTTCCAATGAAGGAATAGCTAGAAGCCCAGAGCTCAGACACTGTGGCATTCATTTTACACATTAAAAATACGGGTCCAGGCTATTAATCTGGAGCAGCAATTAAAACATGAGCCTCCCATAAGAAGAATTTCTAAGTATTTTATGTGCTGTGTGCCTGCCTGTTCTCAGGTAGGCAATATTCTGTCTTCTTTTCTTTGTTGATAATGGCCATTTTGTGAATGTGTTTTCCTATCCCTCATTTTGACCATTCTGCATCTGTCCAAAATCTGGGATCAGGAAAGATTCAGTTTAGGGGATTCAGCAACTTTTCAAACAGAAAACCTCTAAATATTTTACAGAACATTTCCAGGTGATTCTACCTGTGAACATTTATTACCCTGAAGGCTCCCACATCACTGAATTTCAAAAGTCTTTTACAAGCAGATGAGCTGCTGAAAACATTCAGATAAAGGTTTCAAGAACCCTCTATAATATGAACTGGTAGGTAGCCTAAGAAAAGAAAAGAAAGAAAACTACTTCCAACAAAAAATTACCTAGGATAGCACTGTAATAATGATGACATTAGAGAACATGAATGTCTTCAATTCCCAGATGGACTATTGCCCTGTAACATTTGTCTGGGATAATTCCCCCTTTTGCTGTATCCAAGTGCCCCAGAAGCTATCCTTTCAGCCCCAAGAGCATCAGAGAACAGCAGCTCCAGCTCTACACAGAGGCTTCCTGACCCAGTTGCTGTATTGTCACAACTGATACCAGTTAGACCAGCACAACTCCTAAAGCATAGCCCCATTAATCACCAATGTTGCATAATGGCTTTGTGCAGATTTCAGATCATCACAATAGTCAGGAAAAGAATATTGTATAGCCAGTATTCAGGCATCTGCAGTACTATTTCCGAGTGTGAGTCATCATTCCTTTTTAAATTCAATTCCAGGGGTTCAGATTTCAGTCAGGACTGAAAAAAATTGATTTTTTTTCAACCAGGAGTCAAAAATCCTAACACACCCCATCAGTTTTAAGCTGAAATTCCTCTGACTCCTGTGGAGCAGTTTCTGCCATTAACTGATGTGAATGATATCAGAATTAGACACCACCTCTCTGAACACTCATACCTGCTTCCTTCCTGTATCTCTGCTGTTTGTGCTCTCCCAGTGCCTTCAGGTCCTGCCTGAAGCTTCTGCCTGAGCTTCTCCTCACAGAAATTCAGTTGCAGTAGGTACTACAAAAGCATGTTCCTTTTCCATCACATTTTTCCCCCTATTTTGTCCCTGTACTGTCCCCCCCTATTTACTGTAATCATTAATTTTCCTGAAATTACTTTCTCAGTATTAAAAAATGAACATATAAAACCCTGCCTAATTAATCTTCCAACCCTACTTCCCGCTTTCACCAATCACAGATTTTTCAGACCCACATTTTCTTAAGCAGCTTATGTAGACCAAATCATCACTATGTTTGTATCTCCTTCCTCTCAAAAATCTTTTAATATAATCCCCATAACACTCCCTATCTCATTTCTTTCTTCCAGATTTCCACCTTAATAAAGCAATGGATGAAACAAATTTACTAGCAAATAAAGACAACAATGTATTCTCAGCCTCTGATAGCTTTGTCACTGTTTCCTCAAAAAAATCTCTTAAATTGTCACCTGGATCTATCTCTTTTTAAATTCTGGATTTCCACTTGTTCCCTCCCAGACTTGACCTTTCATCTAACATTTGGTCTATGAAAATATGCAGGAGTAAATGAAACCTGGATTTTCATCTCTGGCTCCTGTGGCTTTTCAGAAAAAGCAAAGTCTTGCAAAAATTGAAAAATCCACAACATTCTGAGAGTACATTCCCTACATGTTTCTAAAATACTGCAATACAATAATTTGCTTTGCACTTTTGCTTGGTGAGAGATGCTATTCGTAAAGCTTTTTCTTTCATCTCAACCAAAGAAAATCATGTGTCTAGTACCTGTCATATGTACATGGCCATAATGACAGGAAACTTGCATAAAGAAGATTTGCTTTTTTTATCTAAATAACACATTACCTGCCAGCAAATAATGTAAACAATGTAATGCACAGAAACAATTATCAAACTGGGTTTGAGTCACCAAGCTAGGGAAGAAAATGCTAACTTATGTCTCAGAATAGGGGAGATATAATCCTACAAAGTATGTTTAAGTCTTATTTTGTTCACATCAAAGCCTGCTTGCAGGGACAGCTCATTTCATTTCCTTGGGAACCAATCTAAGGATGGGATAGTCACAGAAAAACAGGTGGCTGAAGACAGCTGGCAGAGACTAAATATCCAGCTTTAAGGCAACTTAAGCATAATGACATGAATCCTCCAATTTCTAACTTTGTAGCTTGCTTTTCAACACCTTAAAATTTAGAATTTTACAGAGAGACAGGTTAGAATGGTAAAGTGCCTCTAAACCAGTAACACCTACTCACCTGCATCAGTGTGGAAGGAAAGCAACTTTGTCCAAATCTGTCCAGATTTGGCTTCTCAACCTATTCTACAAGTTGGTTTTAAAGACAAATGTGCTTTCCCTTTCCCCAACCCTGTCTTGGGAGGAAATCACAAAACCATACATTATACTAAATTGGAAGGGATCCAACAGGATCATGGAGTCCAGCTGCTGGCCCTGGACAGACCAGGCCCAGCAATCCCACCCTGTGCCTGACAGCATTCCCCACTTACAAACACAGAAACGGCTGCCCTGTCCCAGGTGTGGAATCTGCTACTTGTCCTTGTTAGACTTCACCCAGCTGGTGATCTCGAGGCCTCTCTGCTGGGCCTCTGCCCTCGAGGGAGTGGACAGCTCCTCCCAGTTTAGTCTCACTGCAAACTCAGTGTTCCTTCGAGTCCGGTGTCAATGTCACTAAGGAAATGATTGCTGACTTCAAAGCACAGTGAGGCAAAGAGGAACTGGGGATCTGGAGGTACCTCAGAGGGAGAGGTGATGTCAAAACAAGAGAAACGAGGATTAAAAAAAAGTGTAAAGAACAAAGGAAAGAATGTGGAAGGGCGTCCTAGTTTGACCAGCCCAGGGAAGTGAGGTGACTGGTTTTGAGATTGGCATTTTATTGGACCAATGAGAAAGCATTTTCTAGTCCTTATTACCTTTGAAAGAAGCCCAGGAAACTCTCTTTCCTTCCGGCCGCTGGGAGGCACACATCTCTCCCCTCTCTCGGCCCTGG
>VXBS01001663.1:0-92783 GCA_013400255.1 Sitta europaea | reverse complement strand
CAGAGGCACCAGTGTTAGAAGTTTGATGAGAAACCTCGTCCCCTGGGAATAAAAGGGGAAGACTTCTGTTCCAGAGATGAGTGAAAAGATGCTAGAACAGCTCATCCTTTAAAAAAATGCACCCCAATAAGCATATGAACTAAAGGCACAGTTGTGAAAAAAACTGTGAAAGATGGGAAAGACTTCACAAAGGCAGATCTCGGGCACCTGCAGTTTGTGAGAAAAATAAAGCCACAAGAATTCTTTTCTTGTAAAAATCTTTCCATAGCATTAGCAAAGAATACTTTTCTCTCTAAATGAACCAAAGAAAGACTATTTGTAGAGGTAAAAAAACTGACTGAGATTTTTGGAGTGTTGTTGTCTTTACATTGTTGGTTAGGAAGAAAAAGGGTTGTGGGGAGGGAGGAAGAGTGTTTTTAAAGGTTCCATCCTCATTCTTGTTATTTTCATTTCTTTTAATATTAGTTAATAAAGTCTTATTACTTTTAAGTTCAAGCCTGCTTTGCTCTTAATTAAAAACTTTGAAATTGGCAAAAACCAAACCAGAACAAAAATTGGTGTTTCTGCCCGGTTTTCGAATTGAAACCCCAACAAAGGGACAATCAATGGAGGCCTTCAATAACTGAATAAAAACTGGGCCATGTAGACTGGGAGGTAGATTAGTCTGGTGAAAATTAACCTGAAGATCTGTGGCACTTCCTATCTATGCTACTCACTGACTAGTCTTTCTTTGTACAGCATGTTTGTGTGACCAGGTTTTGTTCCAGACTAGCATTTAGTGACAACATTCAAGAGACAAGTCTGCATGATTACAGGACTGCACAGATATACATGAGACAAACTGAAATGGCAGCGCTGTACTTCTATGGAAGGATATAAAATGTGGCAGTGAAAAAAAATCCCTCTGGCCAAACAGCTTTCACTGAAACTCTGCTTAAAAAAGCTTAGTGCTTCTTAAGGGTTTGACTTATAAAAAAGAAATTTTATGTAAGGTGCAAGATCATTCAACGTCCCTTACTCTATGCCCAGAACTCAGTAACAAAGATGGTTAAGTAACTCACAATGAGAATGAAGTTTTAATTATATTTAAATTCTCAACATTATTTAAAGACAAATAACAATATAATGAGTCCATCACAGAGTATAAATAAAAACTGTAGTCCCCAAACAACCAACAGCCTAAGCATGAGGCTGGGATAGTCATAGGAGCAAAGCACACTTAGCACAATAACCTGTTATGGGTTTCATACCCCCCTCAAACACTTTCATGGATCCCATTAGACTGCTATAAATGGAGACAAACATTAAAATGTATTCACTGTCATTCTGTAATTTTAATTCAATCCAGGCACGAGTTGAATATGAATTTGCGAAAAACAGTTTTCACCTTGTGTTATAAGAGTGAATTGTGAAAAAGGCCTTTTTGTGAAAGGCCCCATAATTGGAGAAAAACTGTTAAATAGAGGGTGAACACAAAGGTAAATGAATAATAGAAATGCCTTTGAGACAGAAAAGAATGATCAAAAGGGGATAATATTGTGTAAATAGTGTCTTTGAGTTTTGCACAGGATTTCAAATGGAAGCAGGAAAAAAATATACTTCTGTGTAGTCCTAGCTATCACTCCCAGTTCTTTTCTGCCTCTCAAGTCACATCACTGCAGGTATAATCAAATAAACCCAGAACAGGATTGTTTTCCATACCTTTCCCAGGAACAACTCTGAAAGTCACTTCAGAGAGGTGTGCACCATGGAGTGTGTAACACAGTAACACTGGGGCTGTTACTGGTGGCCTTTAACAGCAGTGTTAAAATTTCACTGCCTGATATAGCAGCCCACTGACTTAATGGTGCTTCTCACTGGGAGCAGAATGCAACTGTGGTTTGTCAGCTGTGCATGTTCCCAAGGCACTTGGCACACTCTAAATTTTACCATCAAATGGTTTGAAACTTTCTCACACTGGCCAAGAATGTAAAACTCCAAGGGAAACTGGAGTCCCACTGAATTGTAATGAGTTTCCTTAAACAGGAGTGAGAACAACAAAATGACATTCTGTCAGATATTAAGCAGAGCAAATTTCAGGGTCCCAGGACCTGTAAGAGGTAGAAAACAAGTCATGCTGTGTGGTGAAGGGAGGATGGACGGCAATGGGTAAACAGGGAAGAGCTGACTGGCATTCTTTAAAGAAGCCTATGATTGATGGGAGACATTGGGTTTCAGGGCAAACAGACACTTACCTTTTCCCATATCCTACAGCAAGTCATCAAGTTTTTTGATAATATACCACCCAAATTACCATATGCTGTCACTTCACAACACAATTTGAAAAACATTTCAGCATCTCAAACAATGAGGAGGAGGAAGATGTTAATAGAAATAGAGATGACAGGAAGAAATCCCATGCATTGTGGCAATATGAAGGGATTTTATCAGTTAATCTGGTTAATCCAATTTTGCTGGTTATTCCTGAAAAAGTAATCTAATTCATCTGCTTGTTCCTAACAAAAAATATATTAAAAAAAGAAAATTACTCTTCCTATTGATAAAACATATTCTATAATAATGTAAGCTTCCAGGAAAGTTCCAGAGTAAGGGTTTTTGTAAGACTGCTTTCCAGAGTAGTTCCTATTTACACAGAAAATTCTGAGATAGGTTCAGAGAAAAATTACATTTTTAATATTCATGTAAACTGTGACTTCCCATTAGGGGAGACAGTAAATGTTACAGGGAAAGGTAGTATCAGAATTTTTATTATGCTACAGGAGTTTATTTCTGCTTATACCTCCAACTGACCCTGAGAGTAGATTAATGGCATAGACTTCTGACCAAAACAAATCAGTGAGTCTTTTTTTTGTTTTCTTTTAATATATACCACAGCTTTTAACAACAACAATTTTTTTATCTGTTAGCTTATTTTTCACACCAAGAAGTCAATTTTGTAAAGTAATTCCTGAGGTCTCAGAGAGCCTTTTGGTATTTTAAAAAGCTCAGAGCAAAATTTTTAGAGCTGGTGCAGTCAGAAGGGATTTTCTCCCCTTTCCAATCTCTGCTGGTTCATTAAAAGCACATATTATCTGCTGGGCTTTATGCCTGTGCAACACGATATTGCTGCTATAGAGATGTTTGTATAGATACTTATAGAGAGGATGTGTAGAGATGCTGTTAAATAAATTTGCATGGATGTTGGAGGTGATGCCTTCCTGTCAGCCCAGCACCGTGTCCCAGCTCAGGAGCTCTGGTGAGAGAGCTGGAAATCGCCACAGGCAGGAGAGGTTAAAATGACTCTACAGTCTCCCAGTGCTGGGGCTGGTGGATCCTTTGCTGATCAAGATGGATTATCCCCTTTGTTTAAATAAGCAATGGGTTTGTTTAAACATGTCTGGTTTAACGCAGAAGAGAAGCAAACACCAGCAGTTGTTTCATCCTTATTTTCATTGCTGTGGTCATAACCCTTAATTCTAAAAAGGAGATAATATCTTCCAGATAATTCTTCCTTGCCCTTCCCCACTCCTTCCTCCTTCAAAGTCTTAAAATACACATATATAGAAAGAGATAGGCAGGTAGGAAAAGAAGAAAATAGTATCTGGAAAACATGATATCTTATATCTTTATATCAACATATAATTTATATCTTTGGGGGGAAAAGGATGACTTGGTTCCAGTCAATAAGCCCATTGTACAGAACACCACAAATATACAGCCAACAGTTTTATTGCGAATCTTCAAAACATGCTGGTTTCCCCTCTTGAAGAACTCATTTTTGAGGTTCATAAGGATTGTGCAAAAAACTTTTGCTTTCTTTTAAGAGAACAAGACAGTGTTTGAAAACTTAAATCCTGACTGTTCAAACACCTATCCTCTAATCCACTCAAGCTCAAAACAGAATATTTGAAAATTTCATAAATCATGAGAGATAGCAGTTAACATTAGAATAATAAATTCACAATAATTTTACCCTTAAGAATCTGAGTTTGATTTATTGTCAAATCTAGAACACCCAGAGGAAGAAGCCTGAAGACTTTGTCTTCTCAGAATGAGAGAAAATTTCTGAACATTCTTAGCATCCTCTGAATTAACAATATTTGTTAAGTTTTTTGCACAGATCTTAAGGAAAGAAAACTCTTGGTAAGATAAACTTAATTTTTCTTCTCATTACTGACAATTTTAATGAAATGTATCTTAGTAAGACACCACAAATGAGGTTGGGTCTCATTTATTCCAGTTTTCTAAAAGCTAAGGTCAACTTTAGCCCTTGAATTATTTCCATCTTTTATTTACAAACAACTGAAATTTTCCTTACACAATCTCTCTCTTACCATTAGGAATTACACTGAAGACTTCCAGCAGTTTTTCAGTCAAGCTCAGTGTTACCTTGCCTAAAGTTTAGTGTGCAACTTTTGCAGTTCCTACCCACCAAATCTCCAGAAATTAAGATATATGAGCATGGATCACTTTTGGCTTGTGAAATGGACCCCTACATATCCAATCTGTGGTGTCTGAAGTCTGGTTTGAGATCATGAAAAATAAACCAAAACACATAAAATATATTTCTGCATCTTCTTCTGACATATTTATATATTACACAATCCTCTCTGTAAGGAGCAACAACCTCTCATCAGGATGGGAATTAATGAATATTTGTGACAAACCATAAGCATATGAGTCATGCTGCTTCTTAAGCCTTTGTAATAATCCAATCCTGAACAAGCACTAACGGCAGGCCAGCAATGTCTGGTCATACTAGTTCCCACATCAGCATCCAGGATGATGGGCACAGTATTTTTCAGGGACAAAGTCTGCAGCTGATGGCTGCACTGATATTCTCTGATTGCTGAACTGTGAAATCACAGGAATCTCCTCCTCTCACTCTATGGCACAAGGGACAGTAAAACCAGCCACAACACCCTATACAATTCACACCAGGACACAGTCTAAGGAATACTCAGGCAAAAGTTTAAGAATTTTTTTTCTCCGTTACTTGTTTACCTTTACTCTTTTAGTACTTTATCATGACTCCATTACTCCAGTATTTTAGTTGGATTCCATTATGATCTGGTGGCAGGGTACAGAGGGCTGAATTGTGAATTTGCATACTAATTAACGACACAAAGTTCTACAATCAGAAATATCAAAGATATAGTGAATAATCTCTGAAGGGAAGAACTTCTGATTCTATTTGATATTTGCTAAAAAGTATGAACAAAGTTCTAATTATAATGGATTCCTGACTGACAGATAAAATCAATCTGCTAGTAAGTAATTTAAGCATGTCTAAGCTGAAGGATTAACTTGCATGACATTAAATTTCATTGCATCAGCTAAATTAAGATAAACTTTTAAAATTGTCAAACCTGATTCTGTGCTGAAAAGAATGATGAAATTAAGGCAGAACTTCCATACCCCGTCCCCTCCACCAGCTAGACCATCATGAGTAGATATATTCTGAATGTGGAAAAAAACAATCTCCTTTCCTTTCAACTGATAACGTGTAAAACTCTCTTCTCAAGAGGCAGCTGACCTGTCTCTTGTTTTGATAGCTCACGTAACTCATGGGCACAGTGTTTTTCACCTGTTCTGGGGTGAGTTTTATCCAGACTAAATGTTTCCTTTCTCCTTTTATCCATTATCTTTCTACTCCTTTTTTAATATTTTAAAATATTACATTTACCACTTTAATTAGAGAGCCTGTCTTGTCCAACATTTTGCTCTTTCAGTTGCTGTATCATTTAGGCCTCTCAGGTGCCTTGAATCAGGTGGCATCATCCACTGGGCATCAGTAACAGCACAAGCAGTCCCAGAAATGCACTTGTTAGACAGACACAGAACAGTTCCCTTTATGCTTCCATGAAAAACTGACAGGATATTCAATGTGCATTGAAACAGGTGTTGAGTTTTGTGTCTAAATTCCCAATTACAGCTAGATGGAGAGACCCTTACCAAACAGCTCATGTAATGCTCCTCAGGTCACGGAAAGCCCTTGGTGGTGCAAATCCCATTGTCCACAGCACTGAGCAGAGGATCCAGCCAGCCTCAGCATAGCACTTGGAACACACTGTGGGAGGCACATTTACACCTTCCCACTCTCCTCCACTGCTCTGGATTGTACAGTTTCAGTCTAAGCCCCCCACAAAAGGACAGACCTGTGCTGCTGAGCCACCTGAGTGGGGCAGGTTCAAAACCAACCACTTGAAAATGAAGAGATGAAAACGACAGAGTATTCTTTTGAAAGAATACACCTTGCTGGCTGTTGTTCATTTGAAGAGAGGAAACCTCACAGGCTGTGTTATTCCTGTGTTACAAAGCTTGGACAGGCATGGAAATGCTAAGCGTGCTGGAATAAAAAGCCCCAAACTCAGAAATTAAGGCACTGCTCTGCAGTCAGTTATGGCTTGTCATTCCTCAATAAGGTGTGAAGCTTGTCTGCCACTGCCTGTGGCATAGAATGCTCTGCCAGCTCAAAGTTTAAAAGGCACACATTGTGGCAAAAAGTCTCAAATAAGTCAAACGAAAGACAGAAAGAAAGAATTATGGCATCAACTCCTTAATCAGCAAAATTCAGCATTATTTATACATGTGGAAATAGTAAATTAAATTTGTCATTAATTAGTTTTCTCTCCTGTTCATATTCGTTCTTTATCTGGTGGTGTAAAGTCACAAGTAATATCTCTACATTTGGCATTTTGTTTTATTTCCTCTTGTCTGAGCATTGCACCTTCAGGTATTTCAATTATATATGAAAGATGAGTCTCTTCCTCTTGCCTCACTGTAGATGTTTTTCATTTGCCATTTGAACTCTGATGTCAGCTTTACTTAACTTCTAAAGCTACTTCTGGTCTGTCTTACTAGACCTTTTGGATTTTAATCAGGTAATTTATTTAATCTGTGTGCCTGGTTGAGACATATAATTTAGTATTCCATGAAACTCAGTTAAAAGCTCATGTTCCATCCTTGTAGTGTGATTTAAGACACTCAATGAGATGCCCAAAGTATTATGTTTCTCTTCATCGATTTTTGTTCCTCCATTCATCATCTGTAATAAGTACATTGTGGAGTAACCTCTAAGGTTCATTTCTTACACACCCTAAACAATTCTATGAGTAGAACATCTCTAGTTTCACCTCAGCTAAACCTCTGCTCACTGAGCAAATTCTGTTTTTCTTTGCGACTCCTCAAATGTTTCTTTGATTTCAATTTAAAGAGTTTGCAATTCTTTATGTTTCTCCTGAATTTATTCCTCTTTTGAAATTTTGTCACAAATATTTTTGCCTCAGTAACTTTGTGACAAATATTTCCCTGCTGTATTCTGTCTCCCAGATTATTGCAAAAATTACTCTGCACCCTTTCTGGGTATGTGTTTCGCACAATTCTCCTCTCCATGCAGACTGGCCCTTGTGTGAATAGACACAAGCAGGAGCACCAAGTTCATCTGTTTAAAGTAAGAGGTGAGTTAAGAGACCACAGGCAATCATGATCACTCAACTCCACTAGAGCTGAAGCATTGAGGTGCATCTCTATTTAGCTTCATAGTGTATTCCTCCTATCACAACAGTGACTGCCTTACTGCTTTTGTGAGCTGTAGGCTCTGTATTTTGCTCCTTTCATTACCCTTTGAATTTCTGCTCTGCCCTTTACCGGTCTCGTTATCACAGTGCCATCACAAGAAGGTGATGACATCTGAAACTGAGCAGCAAAGCCTGACACAAAGGTGTATTTGGAGAAAATTCACTGTGACAGGTGATGATTACAGTGAACCTGACTGAAAATTGGCCTGGTGTTCAGGGTCATAGCAGAGGCTGACAACTTAGGGTAAGTGATATCATTTGTGCAAAAGAATAGGACCAAACAGAATAGAACCAAAGGAAAGGCAGACATGGGACTCACTGCTTGTGGTACAAGATGAAAGTTTGACAGGGAAGTTTTACAAATATGAATGATTAGCAGAAGGTCCTCTAGAAATGAAAGCAAGTTTTGATATAGAAGAACAAAAGATGTCTGAAAATAAAGATTGCTGAGCTAGTGGTCACTGGACAAAGGTTGAGATGAGTTAGAAAGAGATTTTATGGCTAAGAGCAAAGGATAAGTTTGTTGGGGGTTGGGTTCTCTTGTAGAATTTTTTATTTTTTTTTTCCCATAAGTTGCCAGGTAACTGATGGTGGATACTTAAGGATAGTTAAGAAAGACAAAAGAAGTGGCTGAGGTGGAGGGAGAGGAGCAAGTGGGACTTCACTTTTTGCTGGGGAGTGTGCTGGTGGAGAGATCTCTCTGGTTTTTTCACTGGCACCACTAGAGCGGAGTTCGGGGTTCTTCCTGCCACGCTCTCTTCGTGTGTGTCCCGAGAATCCTGACTCTGGCCCCTGTCTGCCTCGCTGGGAGCCGCGCACTGCAGTTCCTGCCCCCTCGCTGTTCCTTCGCTCCTGCTCCGAGTGTTTCTCCACACCTCAGCCCGCACCCCCTGCCCTGCCGGGACACAGCTACAGCTCCAGTCACCTCCGGGGAGCTTCTGATCCGTCTCCAGCACCCCAGGACTCTGCACCACAGCTGCCTGTGTCAGTAACCGCACCAACGGGGGAAAGGGCGCCAGCGGCAGAAAAACACTGTGACTGTTTCCCTGGTTCTGTCTGTTGTTCATATCATAGTTATTGTTGTTCTGTTTTGCCTTGCTAAACACAAGTAAAGAACTGTTATCCATATCCTCACATTTTTGCCTGAGAGCCCCTTAATTCTAAAATTAGAACAATTCCGATAGAGGCTTCATTTCAAGAGAGGGTCTTGTTTGTCCTTAGCGATACCTGTCTTCTAAACTAAGACAAAGTTGTCTACAAACAAAAGCATGTTTTTACTGAGTAAAGATAAATCTCAAAAAGCATAGACAAACAAAAAACATGTTTTTACCAAGTAAGAAGAATTTTCCACTGCTGAAAAACAGAAAAACAAGTTTTAAGCTTACAATACAGTGTACTAACTCATGGGATTGGTTAGTTACTACCATAACATGGTAATATTTGTAGTTATGATAGGCTATAGGTAATGGCAGAAGTATTTTTTATGATGCTGATTGGTTGTTATGTATTAAGATATTCAGCAAACAAAAATGTATAATGCATTGTAACCAGAACAAAAGTGGCTTTAGACATGTCTATAAGATGTAGCTGGCAGCTTATAGGTGTGGCTCTGTACCCACAACCCAAGATTGCTATAACTTCTTCTATGCAATAAACACATTTTTGAAGAGCAGCCTGAAGTCCCACATCTCTTGTCTCAGGCTCTTACAGCTGTTGCTGTGGTCATTTCCCCTTCAACACTCCCCATGGAAAGGCACTTTGTAAAACTGTCTTCTCCTGGGTATCTGTTCCTATGGAATGAGCAAAGTGAAAGGTCAGCTATGAAAAGTACCTTATTTACCCCTGAGGCATGCTTAACCTGGACAGTAGTCCAGGAGGCCTGCTATGTCTCAGTTTTCAGACAGATAAGGTTATTTCTGCTCCCTGGCACTGGCCATTCAACAACAGCTGGTTTGTGCTTAATTTTTCCTAATGGAGTTAATTCTTTTTCTAAAGGATAATCCTTTTGTAATCCTGCATATGAGTAGGCTAAAATAGAGTTCCATATTTTCTGAAACCACTCCATGGGCCTTCAAAAATCCTCCTTTCCCAGATTCCTTTGCCATACACATTTTTCTAGACATTGTGGGGTAGGACCAGAATGATGGAAAGCTACAGCTCTGTGGTAATTTCAGCCCCCACAACTGTACAGCCACAGGGGTGGGCTCTAAGTCATGATGACAAGGTAATGCACAACCTTGAGTACTTCTTTAGATACCAAGGTGTTGTATGTCTATATATTCTAGTTCACAACATTCAGGTGTCTATGGATACAGCTGCAAAGAATGATTTTGGGGCTGAGTGTCCATTCTCCACCTTATACGTCAGAGGTCACCTAAAGAGGCTACTGAGCACACAGACAACCTGGACAGGATGGTTCTCTTTGAAACGCCTCCAGATGAAACTACACCTCCTCCCACCCATGCTACAGCTCTAAGTTATTCATTGAGTAAACAGAGATAAGTTTATATTTTCACCTTGCTTTCCAAAATATAGTAATAAAAACAGGTGACAATGAAATGTTGAAAAAACCCCAAATTCTGTTTGATAACAAGAATTTCCCCTTGAGAGAAAATGTAATCCTGTGATCATAAATCTGCAGCTGGAGCTGAGTGAAAATAAGCAATCTTAGGTCAGGGAACTGCACAGAGGTGGAGGTGGTATAGATCGTCTTATAATTTAGAGGCAATGGTTGTAAAGTGCTTAGCTCTGATGGGGAGAATTACTTAAAGCAAGAGCAGAGAATAATCTAGTGATATGTGAGGCTCTGCAGTTACATAAAAGAGAGATTATCCTTTTATCCAAATATCTGTGCTCTCTTATGGCTCTCATTACAGACATTGATCAACCAAGCCTGCTGCATTGCTGCCAGATGAAAAGAGAGGAGAGTGATACTCTCTCACCTCCTCAGCAGCTTATCTATGGAAACTGTGGAATTATTTGAATGAGGGATCATAAGGCTGTACAAAAAAATGGAAGTGGCAGTGATCACTGTTTCTTGCTGAGTTTTCCAGTGCAGTTTCCCTCCACAGTCAATGGCATCAGTTCCCCTGAGGTCTCCCTTGTGACCCTGAGCATACCAACTGCCCAACTCAGCCTCTGTTATGGTTGATACTCTGAGGTTTATGTGCTTTTACTCACAGCAAGAAATATTTTCTGAAACATGCCATTACTCTAGTAATGTGATTTTTATGATGGCAGGCAAGCAATTATATATATAAAAAAAAATAACTAAACAGGAAATGAATGCATAGGCACAGTTTTCCCTTGGAACACTCTGGATTTTCTAATTTGTGTTGATTCACATACTGCTCATACACAAAAAAGAGGAACCTTCTGAATTCTCAGTATAAAGGTGGAGAGCTACTGATTTCTATTTTACAGGAACTGCAGCTGCAGAGAAAATTGCCATCAATAAAATGATATATGATCATTTATGCAGCAGAAATAACTAACAGAGCTGAGACTGCACAAAAGTGCAATATTCATCTTACAGAAAGCATTTTTCAGTGAGACTATATGCAAATCAGGTTTAATGCTACTGAAGATTCTGATTAAACTTTTTAATTTATGTTTTAATTGAACTTTTTAATTGGATTTTCACAATAATTCTGTCTCATTTATATAAATAATTAACTCCTGTAAAATAAGGTGCCAAAATAAATAAATTAATTATATGGCGATATTTTTATTTTTTAAAAAATTCTGGTGAATCTCTGCAGCATACAAATTCTGAGCACCTGTGCCTGGCTTTTCCTGTATTCCACACAGGTAATCCTAACAAATCTGTACACAAAGACAGGATTTAACAAAATGCATCTGTAAAAGATGCAAATTATTTCTTCTTTTTTTTTTTTTTTAAGAGATGAGCAGATGCAGGCATTAAAAAAGTTACAGAACAATAGAGCCATAAAGATGATTATTGTCCTGCAGAATAGGCAGCTTTTATGGTGAGGCATGTGTGACTGCTTTACTGTCCAGTCCTGAAGTATAAAATTAGTAGCACTTTACAGTAGGCTTTGGAAAGAAAAAATGTACGACTGCTGTACAAAATTAAGTCTCAGACTTCTTTTGGTTTGGGTTTGGTTTGGTTATTTTTAAGAAGATGGCTCCAAGTTAACTGCTTACCTAGAAATACAGAATATATTTACAGAACTTTAATTCCAGAAAATCCCATTAGCTTCAATGAAATAATTCTATTTTTATTCTGGTGTAATTCAGGTCAAATTCTGAATCACTAACTTTTAAATTCCAACTTTAGGGAATTTAATATTTTTCGACATTCAGAAAAATCCTGCTTTACTCCCTACTGTACCTAGTATTTTCACAGATCTGGGTTTTAAGATATTAAGTACGTTCCCTGACATTCCTAATTCTGTATATCCTTTCTGTAGTAAGATATCCAGCTGCTCCTTCATAATTTATTTACATTACCAAAGTTAAAATACAGTCCATAAACTGCTAAATGAAATTTTCAGTAAAGCTGACATAAAGTGCTGTGGTTCAGCAAGTGAAGGACACAGCAGAATTCAGGGAAGAGTCACTGGGTTTAATGTTGCATCCCATGCAAAATGTCTCTGATTTCCAGCAAATTCAGTGTTTTCTAGAAGGAGGCACACAACAAACAACTGGGCTCTGTTACTCTGCACAGAAAAAAGAAGAGGGAAAATACTAACCCAGCCCAAAAGGAATTTTTTCTTTCCCATTAGCTGTTTCAAGCCTCCTGGCTGGAATCACTACAGGAAGTTTTGAATGATATATGAAATAAATAGTTCCTGCCTAGGCAGCTGAGAGAGAATTTGCAGACAGTGCTTTGCCATTGCTTATATGCTGTGCTGTTTGATGTGGTATTTAGATAAATTAGAACCACAAAAGTCTGGCAGCTTTTTTACAGATGGGGAATAAGCCTTTCTGAGCACTGAAAGTGTAAAAAGCAAAAGTCTTTTCTGCAGTCTATGGGGGGAGTGCAGAACTACAAAATTTAATCTGCATTCGTACAAAACAAAACTGATAAGCAAGCAAAATACGTTTAATCTAAAGCTAGACAAAATATTCAGATCATTCAAGTAACAGTAAAAATTAATAAATAGCCCATATTTCATATAATTTTTAGAATTTGACTGTGTTATATTTATTTTGCCAATGTAAACAAATGCAGTCTTTCAGACATAAAAAATGGAGAAAGACACTAATTTAGGACTGTGAAAGAATTAATTATTTACAAAAGAGAGAGTGTTAGTCTTCCTTGATTGTTAGTCTTTTATGAGGGGATACAGCTGGAGAGCAGAATTGGAAGCACAGCTGAACTCATTGCAGAAATGTATATGCTAATCTTGGTAGGCTGCAAACCTTGGCAGAACTCATGCTAAGCTAAGTAGGCCCAAGCCTTTAGGCCTGAGCCTTGGCAGAAGCAAGCAGGATTTTGAAAAGAATGCTTACTTTGCAATACCTTGCATATTTGTATGAGGCAGCACTAAGCAGTGCATAGGTACAGTAAAGCAATGTTATTTAGACATGTAGATATGGTTGTTATGGTGATTGTTGCTCAAGCTCATGCCTGACAGGTATAAAAGATGAGATTGTGTAATCAATAAATCAGATTCATTCTAGCACCTAACTGGAGTCCCATCTCTGTCTCTCACCACCAATATTTTAACCACACAAATGCTGTTCAATAAGCGCACAACTGACCTCATTTTGACTTAGAGACTTTTAATTTAAAAGTAATTTCAAGCCTATTTCAAAGTTTTCTCACTGAACTATTTCAGAAGTTCTAAGGAGCAGAAACCTGTTGTATAACCTTAACAATTTCAAGCAAATCTTTTTATTCTTCTAATTTATAACTGGGATTCAAAAAGTTTTTAAAAATGTGTTTAGCAAAGAACAATTCCAAAAATATTAATAAAATATGTATGAAAGAGATACTATCACTGTGCAACGTTATTAATAATTAACCACAATATTATTTTCACAGAAAATGTCATTATCAAAGTTCATCAGATGGTGAGAAAACTTCCACAGAGACATTCTAGCAATGACCAAAATCACCACAAGACCTAGACATGCTCATTCCCAGCAGTGGCTCCCTTTACTCCCTGGACAAAATGCTGGATGAGGCCTTGCTTTCACTGGCTTTCATTTGCTTTCCACCAAATTCACTGTGATCATCTTTTCAATTGACATATACAAAGGCAAACCCATGAATTAATGACTGGAATCTCGTGATCTATTTTCTAAGATATATAGTAAACATCAGAATTAAAACTGCACTAATTGACCAGCCCTCCATTTGTTTTCTATATGGCAGACAAAATAAGTTCTACACAAAAATTCTTTCTGAAGAATATTTGTAATTAATGATAACAGTATTATTTGCTTCTTTCTTTTTTTTTCCTAAATAAATCATAAAGAATTATTTCAATTTATGTGCCAGAAACTTGGAAATTTGAAATGAAAATTTTTGCCCATGAAATTTGAACTTGATCTATGTAGGTTCCTCTTTTAAAAAAAAATCCCAAACTCCCACTGGAAGAAATTTAATCATCTGTAGACTATACAGACAGCATTTTTATTTAGCAGATCTTAACTGAGATGAACTGAAAGGGCAGCTACTGTGAAACTTGTACTTATATAAACTTCCAAAGAAAGACTATTATTTCAATTGATATTTCAGTTATGGAATGATTTCATCTTCTCCTCCCTTGACCTTTACATGTTCAAGTGCAATTGTCTTTCATTTGGGTGTAGTGACACATTTAAAAAGGCAGAGCTGTTATTAGAACCCAATGGAGTACATAAATTTCACTACATAGTTTCAGAAGCATTTATTTCACACTCTCACAGTCATCAGAAATTCTTAGAAATAATAATTTAGAAGTGTTTTATCAATGTTTTGGTTGTCTTGGACCCAGTGAAATGGAGATATATTTGAAATTACAGTGGATTACTGCAAGGTCAGCAAAATACTTGGAAAACCGTTCCATAGGAAATTCACTGCAGCCCATGTGATTTAAACATGACTGTCAGTTATTCAAAATGTATAACCAGAGCACCTCAAACGCTGGATTAGAAGCTGATTAATTCATTGTAATTTCTATAAATGCTAGAATCCATTCATGATCTCTGTTGTCCAAATACATTTTGAAATAGCAAATCCCAGCAAATAGCTAGTATTTTATGTTCTCCTGGATGGACCTTTACTTTCATGTTAGCGTACCTCCATTTAACCTCTATTAATTGCTCTAGTGTACTTTTTTCAGTTATTGAAAGTGCCATATTTCAAAAGTATATTTATAAAAGGATTACTTTCTTCATTCCTTTCAATTTTCTTCCAAATTAAAGCCCCTCGGAGATAATTCCTCTGGACCTCTACAAAAGACCTTTTTTGTGCTGGTCTGAACCAAATTATGAGGGATCCATGTAATGAAACTACTATTGCTAAGAGGTAATGGCATTTAAATGCATTCTACATTTATTCCACATCCTTATTATGAGCTCAGAATTCTCAAAAAACACTTTAATGCTGCCCTGTGCTGGAGGTATGGATATTAAATCCAGAGTGGATTTGTTTTCTGTTCCACAGAGTATTCCCAGACATTCAGCAAGAGAGCCTGCAAGGTCCATGCAGCTGTGAACTGATTGGGCCCAGAGCTGCATCCTGTCAGCAAGAATCAGAACTACTTCAGCGTGGAAAAATAAAAGATACGCCATTGCAGAGATGTCAGTTAGGTGAGATGGGGTGGGGCAACCTCTATTCAATATTGTAACTTTCAACAATATTGATAACTCTTAGAAAATTACAGAAAAATATATATAACATAATTTATCTGCCAGTTTCCTGTGAGTAAAGGATCTCAGGTCCAGGTGTGAAAAAAGAAAGTCACTGATGGCACTTGTTTTGTGACACTGCAGGTCTTAAAATACAGACCAGGTTTGGCATCAGGGATTCAGCATCTATGTGTTCCTCCAGTTGTGTTTCTCAGTAACATCAACACAGCTTAGGAGCTACTCATCACTCAAGAGAACAAAACCAAGTTAAAGATGCCAAGCTAGCATTCAGTTTTTAAATATCAAATAATTACAACAAGTCTCTGCTTCTGTTTTGTAAAAAAAAATGGGCTCAAATGACTCAAAAGTATATATATATTTTTAAAAATCTATATATCCTAAGATATATACAGTGAAAAGAGTTAACTTATTAGGAAGAGATGCCTGCTTAGAAGTGAGAGGTACCCTGTCATAAAAATCAGCTGGACTGTAACAATTGACAATAGCGCCTTAAGTGTAGCAGTTCAGAACCTAACTTCTTATGAAGGACAGATCACAGGGTATGAGTAGCTCCTCTCACTCACCAGAAGCAGCAGAACCTTCAAAAACAACCCAACATCCATTCTGGCAATGACAAAAATGTGTAATTTTGCTTATCAGTTTACACCAACTTCCAAGGAATCAGGCCAGGTGCACATGGGGCTGTACATTGCAATGATAAAATCTCCATTTCTCCTCAATCTAAGGATTGTCACATGGAAATATGATTTAAGACAGAGTGGTTTTATTCCTTTCTGCAAAACTTTCTCCTCTGACTATCAACTGAAATTGATTCTAATGTTTTCAACAACACAAATACACATAGATTTACTTAGGAGCTATCACATCACAGACATCCTGAAAATATGAAGGAAAGCTTTAATCAAAAAGGAGAACTAGAACTGGAAAATATCATTTAGTCAAAAGAGGTTTTTGCAGCAATTTAACAGAATCTGCTGTTGTTTATAGGATGTAGCACCAAACACAAATTACCTCTTCTGAAAGGAGCTGGCAGAAATGCTCAATTGTCTTTAACTCAAGAAATGGAAATACAGGTGTCAAAAAAGCGAGACAAATGTTCAAAGATATGTGGGCTTATTAAGAAAAACCCATGCCTCATGCTGGATAGTTCTTTCCAATAAATTGAGACCCAAATGCTCTTGTTTACCCTTTATATAAGAACAAACTATACCTCTACCTGCATGAATCAACTTAGAGAAAACTTTGGGAAAGCCTTCTAGTACATTTCAGCTCTGTCACCCACCTGCACAGTCTAGTTCTCAAGCAGAAATTTTTCAAATCAGTGTGCAGGGTATACCTAAGACATTGCTGAAGCAATTCTGGTGAGAATATGCATTTAATATCTGTTCATCAAAGAATGATTATTCTTAGTGAGCTCTAGGCACAGTACATTCCTTTCCTGGAAAGCATTATGAAAACATATATAAATATTACATCAGTATGTGATTCAAAATCTCTGATCATGCTCAGAAAAGCCACCTTACAGTTCAAGGAAACACCACATAATGCAAGCATTCTCAAAAGGAAAAAAACTATATTTGAAATCTTCTAGAACCTAGGACAAAGGAACTCACTCACCCAGGTGCTGCATGTTCTCTCAAATTTCTTAATGAAATAATTTATTCGATAACAATGACACACAGAAAATTGGTAACAATATGACCCTTAACAGTTTGCCCCTACACTTTGTGTATGACAAGTCTGCATTAGCTCTGTTGAATACAGGGCAGCAACACCAACATCTGGTTTCCTGTTTTGGGAATTACCACATGGGGACACCTGCTGAAGAGGCACAGATTATTAAACTGATGATAAGTGAGAAAAAAGTGCTTCCAAAAGACTCCTGATGTGAACAGTTTCACTGTGACCCCATATATCATTCTCCTGTTCAAAAGACTCGCTAATTGTATTACAAGGACTGAGTTTTATAAAGCTCATCAGAAGAAATGAAAATCACAGTCTGGTTTAAAGTGCTCTCTCCACCACCATTCTCCTTATACTGTCTTCATGAGGTGACAAGCATCAAAATACCCAACCAAGCTGTGGGACAGAATGGAAAGTCCTTGACAGCAGGTGGAGAACTTCTGGAGACTAACACCCAGACATCAACCCTTCTGAACAGTGTGTGTGGATGTATAATTTGTATCATATGATTCATACCTTTGATTTTTCTTTTTACTTGGTACACAATTTATTGTTTGAACAGATGGTAAGGATAAAGGCAGCAAGCATCAGAAACATAAGATTGAACAAAATTCATCCTTGGGAAATATTTTCACTGATATCCATTCTGCTTTACACAAGGATAATACAATAAAATAATAGTGGAAACCACCTTCAAACAGGGATAAGTAAAGATAATGCAACAATTCAAGGTCTCATTCCTGTCCTCCTTTGTGTAGCCTTGAGCTTTGTGTCCTAGCTCTCAAGGAAATGCAGAGAAAGGAATCAACCTGGCATTCATAAGGTTGAATTTTGTTCCTACTGTAGTGCTGCTGTAACTCCCAGGGCCTGCTTGGCTCTTGCAGCATCACAGGCAGAGAATTTTTGGTATGGTTTTGGAAGTTTCCCTTGGCATACTGTTCTAGTTTGACCAGCCCAAGGAAGTGAGCTGGCTAGGTTTGAGATTGGCATTTTATTGGACCAATGGGAAAGCATTTTCTAGTCCTTATTACCTTTGAAAGAAGCCTGGGAAGCTCTCTTTCCTTCCGGCCATTGGAAGGCAGGCATCTCTCCCCTCTCCCGGCCCTTGCTGAGGGTGGAGGGGAGGCGGCAGCAGGCCGGATGCAGGCGGGCCCGCTTGACCCATATAGCCGAGCCCGGGCTGGGCCCACTCAGCCCAGCCACGATTCTCCATTCCTGGAGGGGTGCTGAGCGGCTGCCGAGCCCCTCACTGAAGAACCCACCAGGCCCCATCCTAGTAGAAGCAAAGGAGCCAGCAGAACTTGCAAATCTTTTGTTCCAGTTGAACCACCAAACCACGCTGGCCTGAGGCTATGTCAACATTGGGAGCACCTGTGCATGTGGACCAGCCCCTGTATCGGTGCCAAAGGAGCTGTGCATGGGGACCAGCACCAGTGACCTCCGAAGTTCATGCTAAAGGCGGCCCCAAAGCCAAAAGCAGCCCTGACCCCCGTTCCAGATTGAGAACAGCTGGCACAGCTCACATGCAGTCGGCAAAAGAGCACGTGGCCAGCAGAAAGAAGAGAGAGAGCTTGTTTCTGATACAGAACTTGGACTAAACTGACTTTTTCTTTCAGCGTTACAAGACTTTGTACTCGAAGAACACTAATTCTCTCTTAGGCTAAGAAAAAAAAAAGGGAGGTGAAACTTTGCAAGAACAACCACATGAAATTGAAGTTGGTAAGAAAAGAGTTAGATTTTAGATTGAAGGGATTTTGAAAAGTTTGTCTTAAGCTTAGGCTGTAAAATTCTTTTATGAAGCTATGGTAGAGATATACTCGATATATCAGACTTTGGGTTTTCCCCAGTAAGTTCATGGAATGCCTTAGGGGGGTGGTAGCGTTCTAGCCACAATCATGAACAGAGGCACCAGTGTTAGAAGTTTGATGAGAAACCTTGGCCCCGAGGATAAAAGGGGAAGGCCTCTGTTCCCAGAGATGAGTGAAAGGATGCTAGAACAGCTCATCCTTAAAAAATGCACCCCAATAAGCTGATATGGACCGGAAGTACAGTTGTGAGGAAAAATTGAAAGATGGGAAAGACTTCACAAAGGCAGATCTCGGGCACCTGCGGTTTGTGAGAAAAATAAAGCCACAAGAATTCTTTTCTTGTAAGAAGCTTTCCATAGCATTAACAAAGAATTCTTTTCTCTCTAAATGAACCAAAGAAAGACTATTTGTAGAGGTGAAAAACTGACTGAGATTTCTGAGTGTTGTCTTTACAGTGTTGGTTAAGAGGAATAAGGGTTGTGGGGAGGGAGGGAAAGTGTTTTGAAAGTTCCATCCTCATTCTTGTTGTTTTTCTTTCTTTTAGTGTTAGTTAATAAAGTCTTATTACTTTTAAGCTTAAGCCTGCTTTGCTCTTGATTAGAACCTTTGAAATTGGCAAAATTAAACCAGAACAAAAATTGGTGTTTCTGCCTGGTTTCGAATTGAAACTACAACACATACTACACTTTTTAATCAGAGCTATTTTTTTTTGGTCCTTAGAAAATTAAATTTAAGATGCCATTCTTGAATGTGTCATGTATCAATTTTGAAGACTTAATTATAAGAGGGAATTAAGCTTTGATTAATCTTTTCTTTTGAGAGCCATAGCTGTCTGCTTTGCCTTAAAATAAGAGAATTTTTTTGTCTCAGTCTACAAAAATGTCACTTTATTATTTATTCCTGGCAACACTGTCTAGAAGTCAGCCTGGTCTGAAGACAAACATTGCAGGTACCATGGTCATTTTCAGCATTCTGCATCCTCAGAGAGCCATGGTATTACAGTTTCCTTTTAAAAACTGTGAGAAAAAAACAGCACAAGGTGGCAATAACAAAACATTTATAATCACCTGGATTAGATCAATTTGTTGAGGGAAGGTGACTTTTGAAAATGAAATCTTTTGGTTTATTACCAGAAAATACCTGTTGGGTTTTTGAGATTTAAGGCATGATAAGAGTGTGGGCAAGCTAAGGAGACTCTTATACCTAAATTAATAGAGAAAAATCTAATAAAACTGAGTTAATGAAAAAATAAATCAGGAAATTTCAGAATCCGAACTTTGAAAAACAAAGCACTAACTTACTCTAGCTAGAATGAGGAGAGTTATGTGTATTTCTAAACTCAACACTTAGCCTGCTTCACTCATTTGATGTATTTCCATGAAAGCAAAGCGTATAGAGGTAGGCAGTATGTTCTTAGGAACTTTTGAGAGCCCTCAACACTGAGCACTCAGTAACAAGAATTAAAATGCTACAGCAATAGAGGCTTAGTTTGATCAGTGACTGAAGACTGCTTAACAGGGAGGGAAGCAACACCCATAGAACAGGACCATTTCCACATAATGCACATGACAATCATCTTCCTGGACAGATTCCTATCACTCAGAGTCCTGACAGGGGTATACATTAACTTTAATCTGGAAATAAGGTGCTACATTTAATTCCAAAATCATTAATGGCTGCCCCTGTGTTAATGCAAATTAGATAGCCCCATAGTTTGGCAGAGGAAATGAAATCTGACTGATGCAAAGCAGAAACAGAGAGAGCTTCTGTTATTATTTGTATTATTACAGCAACTAAAGGGCCCAACTACTGAATTTAGAAAATGGAAATCAAGTCTGCATTTGAATAGACCTGTTTTGTTGCAGACAATACTCGTCTGAGAGAAAAACTAGTATGAGAAAAAAGGAGAAAAGGCAAGCACCCTTCATTTTATAGATAGGAGCAAAAGCAAGGAATTCAGTGGATTCATCCCACACAAATATAGATGAACTAAATGGAACACCTTAGCTGAGAGAACAGTAGCTGGAAGCTTTTTCTTTATTCAAGGAAGAGCTATGTACAGCTATGTAGAAATGTCACATGTTTGTCCATTAACTATTCAGGAAGCCTTAGGAAGTAGCACGACTTCTTTGTGTCTCATTAAATATCAGAAGTTAGGTGGGTTAAATCCAACCCAGAAACTTGCCCAGGGTCAGAGTGATTCAGCAAAGCAAAGAACGGAATCAAAAACTGCAAGTGCCATACCACCTCCAAGACATGGTCCAAAGGCATTTCTAACACCATTACTGAGATATAAAAACTAAATTCTGAAGTGCCCTTGCCTAAATAAAGCCTCAGAAAGTTTGGTGAAACCTGGACATGCTGAGAATTCCAAACATACAACACCTTTCTGAAAAACTCCCACAGAGAGCAATGCAATGGAACACGGTTTCTGTGGTCTTGTAGCCCCCAGGTAACTGCAAAGTGCCTCAGGGCAGAGACACAGTTTGCATTCATTTTTACATTTGTATATTGCCATGTATAAAGCCACAGGGCTCAGCTTACCAAAGAGAAGTTGCTCACCAAGGAGGCAGGTCAAGCCTCAGGAAGAGTGCAAATGTCTATTTGGATTCTGATATTTCTCCCTGGACTTGTCTAACCAGGGGGAACTCCACAGAAAGTGAAGAAAATAATGAAGTTCTACTGCTCACCCAAAGCCTTCTGTCTCTGAGGTACTTGGAAGAGATGATTGATGTCTGAAAGGAGTTGACACTGTCTGTCATTGATGCCTGTCTCATTTCTCCTGCATTACTTTTGTTTGGAGTGAGCATAGGAAAAGTTAACTCAACAATTGCAGAGATTATGGAAACACAGGAGAAGGAAGTGATAAACAAAAATAAACCCATCATAAGCATTAAAAATTATCTGAATGCAAACTAGCTAAATGCTGACTTATTTACTTCATTGTCCAACCTATTTGGATTGTTACCTTCTCAGAACAATGGACAAATTCCAATCATGAATCCGCACTACCATATGACCTTCGCTGCATCATTGGTCCATTCATATATTAATAAGAAAATTTCAAGTTTACACTGAACTCCTAATTCTAGGAATCACTAAAATTAGAAAATGCTTCATCTAAAGCAACCAAATGCTAATAATAAACAGTTTCACTTCATAAACCAACTCTTTAGCACTTCAGAGAAAGGTGACAGACAATTCTTATTAATCTCCACAAGTGTTTGCTTCTGAAGGAAGGAATTAACCAGATGAAGGTCAGGTCTGTAAATGAACAGCCACTGCAAATGACCTACAATACTTCCAGCCAAACACGTAATTTTCCAATCAAGAAGAGGAAATGATTACAGTACAGAAAGCTTATGACAGAAATGGCTTTGCAATATTTATATTTAAGAACCCCAAATAAAAAATAACGTACAAAGTACAACACTTCATTTGACATTGTGTGCACGCCCTCCCCAGAGCAGCCTACAAAAACACAGGAATGCAGGATGCACCATATCAGAGCAGAATATGGTTCTGTCAAGGACAGTGTCCTGCCTGTTCTCAATGATGGGGAAAGTATGCCTTGGTGTAGTTTTTATTATAATTTTTCAAGGTTATTGAGTACTTATGGATCCTTCTGAATGAGAAGTGCTATGCAAACACTCATAAATAATTTTGCTATATATATGCAGTTGTATTTAGTACTAGAGGGAGATAGGCCATGGAATTGGAATTCAGAAGCAAATTATTTAAAATTTTTTTTCTTTGAGCAATTAAATCAAGTGGGAGAGACATGAAATCATTAAATCATTCTAATTTTTTTTTATTAGGAACACATTATTCCTGAATTAAGGCTTTGAGGAAAACTGATTTGAATACAGTGAGTTAAATGGCTTTTTAAAATAAATAATTAAGCACAAAATTTAACATAACCCATGATATCACTGTTTACTTAATCTTCTTAGGTAACTTCCAGATTGTTTTGATATGCGCACATTTTCAAGCAATTTTTGGGTTTCCCAACACACTTAGAGCACAGTTCAGATTCTCCACACTGAAATCAATGATGAGCTGAAGGGCACAGCCTATGTAGCAGAAAAAGGTATGAATTATGCACCCATTTAGTCTTGCTTCTGCTTTTAGCTTTATTTTTCTAAGTCTATACTAAACACATTAAATGAAGGGTGTTTCAAAATGCCAGGTGGAACCAGATGGAGCAATATCTTGGACAGGCTTTGGAAATATTTATTCAATGGAAAATGAGAATAAGTACAGCGGTTCACCTTCTTAATCGAATTATTCTAGAATGCCATCAACAGAAGCCATCCTTATATGCCCCAGAAGAAAGTAAAAAACCCAACTTTGTCAAAGATACAACTAGAACTTCAGGATCACTAGCAAGAAGGGATATGCACTATCAAAGGCAAAGGTGAAGGCAAACAATGGTACCTGGATTCTCTGCACTTTCTCTTACCTTTTCAGGGGTCATGGGCAAATTTCCTATTCTGTGACTCCTGTTTTCCCATCCATTCAAATAGGTCATGTGGAGTTTAATTTAAGTCTTTGTTGAAAATATCTTTTTAATCAATTCAAATCTAGTTTCATACAAATATTTTAATATTCCAACAAACATTTGCTGAATAACATTGTTGTAATTTCAAACCCTGTTTTGGCCTCCCTTGAAAGAAATCCAACACCATTCCGTTTTGAGAGATATTTCATATATTTTTTTCTCATTTTCTTGGCTTCTTCAAGGTACTACATTATTCATTTCAGAATTTATCTATTTTGCTTTCTTATTTTTATACTATCCTTCACTCCCTTCAGTCACATGGGACTCACGTTTATCAGATTCCCACATACACATTTAAATCTTAATCAAACAGACCTCAGATGCATAATGCCCTAAATACATCCAAACTCCTCCTACAAGCACAGTTCTAACACAAAGTTTATGTAAAACCTTATTGTAGCACTGGGGGTAACACTGCTCTTATTTTAACCATGAACATTTGCCTTCTCCAATCCAGTTATCCTGAGGAATTATAATGCCTCCCCTCGCCTTCCCAACTTTGTTTAGATGTGATGAGACACCATTTTGCAAGCAGGCATTATGTATTCCACTGGCTCCAGTATTAATTTTTCTTGCTGTCAATGAAACCTCTACAAATTGAAGAGCTATGCAGAAATTAAGCCATAACAGCAGACGCAGGCATGACTTTCAGATACCACAAAGAAAATAAATGAAACCATCTAGCAGTTCTGACAACTTGCTAACACAACCTATCTACCCCAACCAAGGTATGGAACTTGAAATTACTTTATCCTGCAGTAACCTCTGTGCTTTTTCATAGAAAGTCAGGCACATCACACCTGTACATTATGCAGATCACAGGTCATTGCTAATTCAGCCATAACCCATTAGCGGCCATAAACACAATAGCAATAGATTTGGAGTTCAGTGACACTAGCCGGAATATACAACATACTGCCAAATGTAGAGCCCGTCATAAATTTAACATTTTTAGTCTCATAAACAGAAAACAGCTATTTGTTCAACATGGGAAAGAAAAAGAAAAAGCCAACTTTTCCTTAGAATATTCAAACAAAAGTGAAAATACATCTTTTTCTGTAAGGAGACATTCTGAAAAATAAGAGTCTTCATATGAACTTCTTGTCACTAAAATGGCACTGTGGCTCATTCAGAAAAGCAGAGGTGGTTTTAGAGTTCTTGGTCAGTTCTTATTTTTCTCTGTGGCCATCTGCAGTACTGGTGAGATGACCCCCTGATGTCAGAGCAGTAGACATTCATGAGCCTGACATTTTGTTTATTGAAAAACAATAATGAAATAAAAATCATCTTCATTTTTATTACAGAATGCCAGTTCATTATAATATCCATTCCTTGTGATTTGAACTCTGCATTTTCCCAAGGGATTTGCTTTAAGCATACTCATAGCTTTTTCTAGTTAAAGGAAACATGATATACAAGAAAAGCATATGTAATGTGTTACTGACCTTTACCTTAACCATATGAGCTCTGTTTTCCTCAGTGTTTTTCATTCTGACTAGGCAGCACTTCAGCTCACACCATCCCAGAGTTTTTCTTCTTTACCTTGTAAGTTTGAGTTTAAACAAAATATATAAACATTTGACATTATATATAGCAACCTTACTCAGGCTCTCTGTAAAAATGGTAGATTATCACACAAAAAGTATGACATGGATGCCAGAAATCTTCAGCTACATTCAGAGAACTACAGCTTCTTGGTATTTGGCAACAGAAGAAAAGTAATGGCATTATAACATGTAAAATGAGCATCTTAGTACTATGCAACAGTATATTAATCATCTGTTACAGAGTAGAGAATGAGAATTGCATCTGATTTTTCAATACCTAAATAGGAAAAGTTCTCTTTTCAGTCAAACTCACAAAAACCCAAAAAAAGCAAACAAACCTATCTAGAGCTCAGCTCAGAAAGGAGATTGGTATTCAAGTCTTCAAGTAAATGCTTTCCATTTTTTCATTTTGTTATATCTCTAGTAAATTCTGCCAAACCAAAAGAAATATGTTTTAAATATGTTCCTATATTATATTACATGGCATTATAATAGAATATATCCTTTATTTCAGTGTTGTTTCATGGTTCTAGAAAAGATTTTTTTATTGAGGGAAAGGACCAATAAATCCCATACCTTGCTTAAGAGGTCAAAACCTCTTACTGAGTACATTTGTATATTTTTAACCTATGAAGTAGGCAAATTTTTAACCTATGAAGTAGACAGCTGCCTCTCACCTTCATTTGCTAAACATATGAAGAGAAACTTAATTGTCTTGTGAGATGTACCCTTTTCTGCTACAGTGGTTAAGGGTTTGNCAGGGGGAGGACACAACTTTGGGAATAAATCAACTTGGGAATACACATAGGGGAAACAAGGGAACAAACCATTTAACATTAAATAACAACAATTGAATTAAACTAAGACAAACATAAATTGCAACACAAAGTGACTGAACCTGAAGTATTGTTTCAGGTCCATCCTCTCACTGTGCTTAGAAGTAAATAGAAAAAGTTTTCATGACTTATTGAAACAGTTGGGAGGCCTGAGCCAGTAGTTAAACAGTCAAGGTCTTAGTATATCACAGAATGACAGAGAATGAACAGTATTTCTGAAGGATAGAACCAGCAGCAGAGTGTGTGCACCCTGTGAGGAGCTGACCAGTTATTTACTGCAAAGCCTGTACTTTCACTTCCAGAAAAATGAGTGCATTTAAAACACTTCAGTACAAACTGCCCAGCTTTATCGTGGAAAATTAAATAATCATGCTTTAAGGGAAGGTGGCTTCTTTCATTTTTTTTATCTTTTATTTATTTATTTATTTATTTATTATTTAATAGCTTTAAGTAGGCAGTCCGTATGAATATGTTCTCTAATTGAAGTCTTAAAAATGAGACCATGCTCAAGATGGACCATACGAGAATGCAACCTGCCAGCTTAATTAAGTTTCTGGAAAGCTTCTGGGCAAAATTAATATATGTGGATGAAAGCCAAAATCAGCCTGACTGAACAGATTTTATCTAGAACACCACAACTCTGAGAAACATCATACTTTATTGACCTTAAAGTATGCAGCCTAGTAATATTAATTACAATGGTTAGAGAACTGTCTATCCTTTTTGTGGATGTCATTCTGCATTTATTGTTATTTATGTCCAAGCCAATATGGTAATCAGAACAATCTTAAAGTTAAATTAAAAAACTAAAAAATTATTTTCCATAATTTTCTGCTTCAAACTCTTATTAAACAGCAGTTGATGAAAATAGAAGGTTAGATTTACTCAAATAGCCTGTGTGAATTAGCTCATAATGCAATAAAGGCCTGTGATATTAATGTCCTTTATGAACATGAACTCCTAACTTGGCCTTTATTTTTCACTAGAAAAGAATCTCTGCATTAAACACTTTCTTAGTCTTGTCAGCAGACACTGTTCCAGAACATTTGGAGCCTTTAGCATCACTTTGCGTAGGCTGCATTCACTTGCCACAAAGAGAAGAAAACACAACATTTTCTGCTCTTTGATGCCTAATCCTTCATGTCCGTGCTTTGCCATGATGATAGCTCTATGCAGTCCTGTGTACTTTACTGCTGTAATTTGCAGCATTATAATGGAAGTAATGTGGCAAAAATAGATCACAGAACCACAGAATCACCTGAGTTGGGAGACCCACAAGGATCATCAAGTCGAACTCCTGGCCCTGTACAGGACAGACCCAAGACTCACACCCTGTGCCTTGAGCATTGTCCAAATGTTTCTTGGACTCGGTGCTGTGACCGCTGCCCTGGGGCGCCTGTGTTTTAGCTCAGCTGAATCCGAGAGATCATCCTGATGTCTTTGCTGAAACACAGCCCCCACTGCCTGCAGGGGGAATCTCACCCCAGAAAGGTCAGGATCAGAACACAGAGCGGAGGCATTCTGGTGTTTTAATTGCCCCCCTGAAGGAAGGTAAACATTGCCAATCTCTCTCCTTTCTAGGAAATATTTCCCTTTCTGTGAAAAGGGCTTTCTCAGAGTACACTGGCCTAGGAATGCTCTGAAATGTTGTGACTGCTTTCACCAAGCCTCTCCTGGAAAGTTGAAGAGAGCTTTGAATGACACCCCTGTGGCATTTCTCTAGAGTATTTTTGATGATGAAGGTCACTTAGAAAATTTCTTTGAGAATATCTTGGTACCAGAAATTATATTTTCTTCTGTTTTTCCTTTGAATGGTGGCTACCAGTAAGAACCTGGCATTCTAGTTGAAAACAGTAACAGATTGACTCAATTTTCTCCTGTTATCAATAGGTTGTAATGCTTAGAAGGCAACCACTCATGAATGGCCTGTTCCTGAAAATTCTGCCCTGTCACCCAGCAGTGGCAGAGCCTTGTCCTACTGAACAAGATAGTTTCAAAACAGTAGAAAACTGGAACCTGTTTTCCTGTCTGATATAGTGCTTGATTGAATTTTCTAACATCTTAGTAAAGCGCCCTTAAGCACTCACTGTCTGACAAATGAACACAACAGAAGCATAAAAATTTCCTTTCCTCACAACATTATGCTGAAAGTGTGGGTCCAATTGACCACTCTGACAGTTCAACAGATTTAGTGGTGCCAAACTGTCCTGCATCTGACACAGAGAAATTTTATTCAAATTTATAGCTGAACACTGAAAAGGCTTCAAATAGATTTTGAAACAACAATGATATATATTCCTTTCCAAGCCTTTGTGGTGGTTTGAANAGAAGATGCTGAAAAGAATCCTAGGTGGGAGGAGATGATGGAGTGGCCTTTGGCTGGACTTTTCTTGTATGGCCATAGAGGGACCTATTTTCTTTTCATAACGCAGAGACTGCATCTAGGGAGAGGCATTGGCTTGGAGCCAAGAGTTGACAGTGAAAAAAGTGATGTGAGCAGAGATGAAGAGGAAGATCTCTGTTCTCAAGGCCCCTTGGCCCAGGGGATGGAATTGAGGGGACTGGCGTCCTGAGAGGGGACTGGGGTCCCGAAATTTGAGAAACTGTCGTTTTTTGGAACTGACCGAAGCATCTTTAAAGAAGAAACCCTAGAAACAGTTCTGCACAGTGGTGAGAGCACTGGACATGGAAGGAAAAGGTCACAATATGGTGCAGGAGGGACTCCTATCTCTCCTTGATGAACTGAGTACTGATTATCAAAAGGGTGGTAATGGACTGAAGATTGATATTATGAGAGATGGTAACTTGATTGAGAATTTGAGTTTTGTCTCACTGTGTTGTGTTTGTGAATTTGGGTGGGGGGAGGAGGAGTGTTTCCAAGGTTTTCATCCCCTTCTGTGTGTGTTTTCTTTATATATTGTAACTAATAAAGTTTTTTTTTCCCTTTTGTTCTGAAGTTAGAACCTGCTTTGTTCTGTTTTTGGTCACATCTCACAACAGACACCAGGGATAGTGTATTTTCGTGGGGGCACTAGCTTTGTGCCGGCATCAAACCACGACAGCTTTGTATCACCTTCTGGAGTACAAAGCTAATACTTGCACATCATGTCAGATCCCTTTTGCTTTTTCTGGGCATTAATGTATGGATTGTTATTGAATAATATAGGAAGGTTACCTGTTTCCAAAGAAGTCTATAACAAAACTCCTACTGATTTCAAAAGGAAAGTCCTCTCCTTAGGCTCAGATCAACCATCTATGGCAGTACCCTGCCTACATAATTTACTAACACATTTACAAATGTATGCATACAAATACCAAACCCATGACATTACATAATAATGTTAAAAAGGAGAGTGTGGTATTTTTATCTCATAATTTCTGATCAAATGTCATTAAGATTAATAACACTTTATTTTCCTCATGTTCATGTCACAGCTGGTTTTAAATCACATCTGTTATGTAGCCTGACAATTTTTCATGCAATTATCTTCCAGGAATTAGTATAACTGAACAGTAAATTATCAGCAAAACAGGTGTTGATTGATATAGGATTAAATGTAACAATATACTCTAAATCTGGTTATTTAGTTACTTTGCTTTTGATTTGACTTTATTTTAGAACCAGAAAGAATTTTGAACTTGGACTTTCCTCAGTATGCTGAATTTTAAGGGTTTTTTAAATTTGTGAAGGTTATATGTGGAGTTTCATAAAAGCATACATAAAAACATGTAACCTCAAGACATAAGAGCAAATAAATTTAGACAAAATGGAATCATTTATCCCAGAGGTAAGTTGGTGGCAGTAAGCCACTCACAGATTTAGACCATCATGTTTTGTATTGTTTACTTGGAAGCAGTTTCCCTGTGGAGGTGGCTTACTCCAGGTTGGCTACATGGAAGTGCCTTTGGGAGAACTGCTCTCTGCAGATTTCAAGGGTCATGGTCTATAATTCAGCTCCAGTAACATTCGGAATTACAGCTTTTGCATGGGCCATTTTACTCACTGGTTGAGACAGCTCCACTCTTCTTAATCCTAGTAAATATAAATGGATATAAATATTGAGGAATACATTCTACAGGAAGAAATAAGCTTCAGGCAGAACAGTCACAGTTATAATGTATTAGCAGTCATCAAAAGAGAAATGTTTCTCATTTTTTATGTACACTATTTGTGTGCTCTCTCTTCATTTGAAGTCAGTTTTGCCTTTGATTTAAATGAGAACTCTACGGGACATAGACAATTTTAGTCAACACCTTTTCACATTTCCTTGCTTCATGCTAACAACTCAGAGCATCCAACACTTGGATCAGGGGCTTTGAGCAAGTCCTGTAACTTTTCTGCATCTCTCCATCTTTTGGAAACATCATCTACACTCAGTAGCTTATAAGTAGTTGGATGCACGTCTTTAATGGTCCATGTCTGAAAGTTCTGAATTTTGGACAAAGTTTGGATTCCTGCCATGTTTTTAGCCCCAGGAAATTGAAATGCTGAAATTCAGACAAGCCAGACATCATTCTAAATGCACTTCTGAGGTGATGATAGAGCTCATATTGTTTCTCTGGAAAGCACTGATGTTTCTACTCAGTCAGAAAAGATTAAATATCGCATAATAGTTGTAAAGTTCTTTGAAGGTGAAATGTGCTATACAAATGATACATTATTTATAATACTACTACAATATGCCTCAAGAAATAACCATGGAACTTAATAAGAAATTAATTTCACCTAGTTTTTTTTTTAAACATCCCATAAAAGTTAATAGAAAATGAGAGTCCTGCACTCAGAGTCTAACGTAATGATTCTAAAGACCTATAGGAAGGACATATTGATCCTTTTAGAGAATCTTATATGAAACTTCCTATAGACTCTTACAAATTTCATCTCTATTTAGAGTCTGTAGAGTTAAGTCTCGGGGATTTTTTCTGGCTCTTGTTTATTTATTTATCTTTTTCAATACATAAAATTGAGAATTTAATAATTGAGGAAACAGTTTTTCAAGTGCTTTCTGAAATTGCCAAATCAAAAATTTAAAGGATTCTTAAGATTTGCAGAAGAGCAGCATTGGCAATCAGACTTCTACAGAAAAATTTCATTTTACCTGTCATTTCTGGTACATCAACAGCTGTTACAATGTGCTTAAAATGCATTAACATGGGGTTAGTTAACATAAATTCTTTGTAGAACCTTTGATACCAGTGTTGCAAAGTGTCATTTTGCTAGTCAGCATTAGTCTCACACATTTTCACGAAGCATAAAAGTAAATATACCAATATTTTTATTAATAATCTCCATTTTTCTACATCTTCTCTTTTTGTATATATTTCTATTTTATTATTCCTTGACTGTTGTGGCTCATGTATGTTTTGGTTTAATTCAGTTATTGTTAAGATTTAATGTTAATGGTTTGTTCTCCTATTCTCCCCCGTGTTCATTCCGAAGTTGGTTTGTTCCCAAAGTTGTGTCCTCCCACATTTCCCTTTCTGGCTTTTTCCCGCCCTCTGATCCAGCCCCTTTCCCTATCAATCATTGTTACCCAACCCCTTGTTCCAGTTCTTTCCATGCCAGTCCTCCCCAGAGCCAATCCCTTTGCTGTCCCTCCCCCTGGGTGTTCCAGGGTGTCGCCCAAACCTCGACACCCCATTGGTGTACATGACCCCTTCCCTCCTCTCATCTACCCTGAATCATCCAAAGACTCATGACCTGATCCTGCAACTCCACCCCTGAGTTATCCCCATTGGACAATGTGTTGTACCCACCCCCTATTTCGTATCTGTATAAAATCCTGGGCATAGAGCTGCACAGGGCCCTCTTTGCCTCTCTCCCTTCAACCCTAATAAAACTGCTGATTGGAATCTCAGACCTGGAGAGCCTCTCTCTGATTTCTTGACCAAAACTCTGGATGTGGTGAGACATTCTGCACCTAGGAGCATTGGCTCTTAAGGTTCAGCTGAAGGCACAAACCACACGCTTCAGCTGTTCCCCACACTTGGCGCGGTGCCTGTGTACTTTGAGCTAGCCTGGGCTCCAGTGAACTGCATCACTTGACTGTTTTCCTCCACTTCTCCTCCTTGTAGATATGAAAATATTTTATTAACAAGATGTAATATTGCAAAAGTCTTGTATTATATTTGTAAAAAATATCCAAGACAGTAAAATATCACACAGAAGATACTGTTTTAGCAAGGTCTCATCTTCAGGATTGACTTTGTGTTGATTTGCTCTGACAGAGCTTGCTTCTTTAACCAAAACAATCCCAAATTACATTTGAAATTCAAGGAGTTGACTTAGTAGAATTAGGAGGAACTATTTTACATTTCTTATGAAGTTGAGGGACTATTAAACAGTACTTCATTAATTTCAGTTCTTTGTGAAAAGTCATCAGCCTTGAGACTTGTCACAGTGAAGAATTTGAAAAATACAAATACTCAGAATACCCTGTGGAGAGTTTCTGTACTTTTATTTTATGGATATGTGGGGAGTCTATCAATGCCTCTTTTGCCCAGCTTCAAATAATTGAACTTTACCCTCAGTAACCACCTCCCCAGAGCTGTGGTGCAACAACCAGCTCACAAAAGCCTGAGAGGCGATAAGAGGGAAAACAAAAATAGGCAAAACATCTTTCCTTTAGATAAGAATGAGCTTTTGGAAATAAGGAATGTGTTGTGGGATTTACAGATTAACTAATCCCAGTATTTGCCAGTCAGTCCAAAGAACCCTGTCTCCAAAAGGGAAGAATGAGCCTGTCAAAAGGCGTTTCCAAAGGCACTCTGGCAAGTAATTGAGTCTAGACACAAAGGGATGTGGTGTGAGCAGGGATCTGTCAGGCTGCAGTAAAGTGTGGGATGTGCTCAGTTTCTCATGCAAGGCAGGGTCTGCCTCTGAAAGGATGAGGCTGTGGGGGCACAGCAGTGAGCAAAAAGAATGTCTGTGTCCTCCCCTGGGTCTGCATCCTCCTCTGGAGCTTGGGACATGAGGTCCAGGGCAGGGAGGGATTGGTGGCTGAAGGACAATGGCCTCCAGCAGGGACTCACAGAAAGAGATCAGAAAGGGGCAGAAGTGGTGCAGGAAGATTTGGAAGGAGCTCTGTGCTTCCCAGCTGGGCATGCAGGAGCAGCCTCTGGGAAGCACCTTCACACCCTGCTTTTTCTCCTCTGTGAGGAGGAGCATGGAGGAAAGAGTCTGCTTTCCTCTGACTGCTGAGTAAAGCCACAGTATTAAATATCTTTATTGAGGCAAGATTTTCCAAAATATTTGGGTTTTGACCAGTCAAAATTGTTAAAGATGATGTTCCCTCATTTTTTCCTGCTTCAGGCTCACAGGCAGCTGAAATTCCATCACAGATTTTAAACTCAAGGAAATAGAATATTTTTTTCTTTAGGGAAACAGCTCTTTTTCCTGTATTTCCTTTATTCTTTAACTTATGATTTTGCTTATTGTGTATTCCTACAATTCCTTCAGTCTTATTTAACCTCTCATGTGTAATTCAGGAAAATCACATGCAAATAATGTAACAAAGTGCAAGACAAAACTTGACTTCTGCAATTATTGAAAGGCCTTGTAGTAAAGAATTTTTGTGCTTTTTTTTTTTTTTTTTTTTTTTGAAAGAGCTGCACTACAACAATTTTCAACAGGGAAAGATTTTTCTTTACAGAAGCAGCTGGGGAACCAGATAGAATGTCTGGTACTTTTTTCTTCTTTTTTTTTTTTTTTTTTTTTTTCTTTCCTTCTGGCTTTAACTAAGTTCTTTGCCAAGAGAGTTGTGGTTTTTTTCATTGGGAAAAAGATGTGGCTGTTATAATCTCAGCATGGGATTTGAACACTTCCTCCTCTTTTAGAAATTCCTGTTGCATTGCAGACCTTCTGGGTCAATGCTGAGTTTGTTCACCTTTTGGAACAAATGCACACAGTGTTCCACGTGATACCGGGTAGTCATGAAGGATGTGTGTAGGAAGCAGTATAATTCTGAATGAAGAATACTCTGAATTGTCCTTTTTTTTTAGAATGGGCTCTGATTAAAGGAGTATGTCATGCATTTACATGAAATAGAATGATTTCTCTCTTCTAACCTTTTTGTGGCATAGAACGTGTGATCAGACTTGTTCCACTTGGTTCATTCAGCTACTTAACAAAACAGAGGGAATTGCATTTCAAGAGTATGGTCTCATTGAAATAGTTTCCACATTTTCTATCCTCAGAACTAGGACACCATTCTCAGTCTGAGCCACAAATAAAGTTTGTTTTTCCTTTTGATGGTACTGGTTGAGTCCTAAGTCTTTCATCTTTCCCCCTTTGATATGTCAATGACAGTTTCGAAAAGTGTTACACTTACCTTTCTTGGTGAAGTTAAATAGTACCAAAGTCTCAGAAGTGAGTATTCTTTAGAGCTTCAGGTATTTCGGGCTCTGATATTTCTAACTTAGATTTGCTGACTCAGTCTTTTCAGTCTTAATGAGGCACATACGTGAACATGTTTTCTGATTGACATGCCTCCATTGTCCTCCAGCCAACTATAAAGTCAAACTGATAAAATCTGCTTTCAGAATTTTAAAATTTTATTGAAGTGTTGAAAATGAAAAGTTACTCCTTAAAGAATTTAAACTCTATTCTTCTATTGATACAGTTCTGCAAGAAACGGACAGTTCTGTTAGGCTTTCATTTAAAATGTTTTCCCTGTGGAGCTCTTTATCGTACAATCTGTGAGGACATGTTTTGCTGGTTTTGGTTCAGCTCATATAATTTGTTCTTCATAGTTCCTATAATTTTGAAGAAGTAGTAGGAAAGAGCATCCTCACTTCACATCTTGCAGTGCTTTTCAGCAGGGATCCTTTCAGAAGGTATTCACTCTTCTTTGGCTGAGGCATCAATCTTAAAAGTAAATTAATAAACAAATATTTATTGTATCTCAATAAAATCTTAGCTTTAATTAGCATAACCACACAAATTCTTGTGTCTCTTTTCAAGTAATACTGTCACCTTCTCTGGCCTTTTAATTGCATATTAAGTCTTATATTAAGCCTTACAAGTTATTCCAAGACCTCCTCTTTTACTAATGGGTTCTTTATTGACATCACCATGACACTGACACAAAATACCTGCCGGTGCAGATATGAATTCAGCTGTGATCATCAGCAGATGAAGCAGGTGTGGTCAGGTTAGTGGCTGATTTTTGTCTCCATGGGAAGAGCTTTGTAAAATTCCCCTCTCCTTTTTGTTTGATTCCATCAAAAAGTTGCCATTTCTAGGTGATTAACCCAGTGAACAGACACATGCCAGAGTGCTATGCCAGGTGCTTTGTAAATGTGTGGGTACTTGTGCTAAGCACCACATGCTGTCTGTGGAGATCCTACATTTCTGAAGGACAGTGCCACAGGTGGGATAAAACTGGAACATTTGGAAGGTCTCCAGTGTTCTGCATTTCCACAGAGAAATGAATGTGAGGGACAGCATGCTTTGAGCAGGGTTGTCCCAGCCTGTAGGGCTGTCCTGCAGCTCCTGAGACACCCCAGGGATGGTTCCTGTTAGACCCTTCCCTCAAGGAAATATTACTTTTGACCATTAACTCCTTAGCAGAAAACAATGAAAAAACTCATTCCATGCCATCAAGGACACCACCCTACCCAGAGACAGAGCATGATGCTTTTTCTTGAACTTGAGAGAACTGAATCAAAAACTGCTCATTCGCTGCTGGTTAATCTTGCAACCTTGCCCACTGAAGTCTGTATCTTCTCCCCTTTCACCAAGGCCATCAATGTTTTAGCTGCCTGGAAATATGCCAAGTTGTGTTAGCTTTTTTGCTGTGGAAGGTGCAGATAGCAGGATATTTATTTACCTTGACTGATTTAAGAGGGTGCAATATAGGACACAGGGCTTTTGGTTTTGCTGTTTCAAAGGCAGAGAGTGAAATAGACTCTTTCTGCTAGTGAAGAGATTGTTCTGCTAGTCAAGGCAACTTAGCAAGTACCATCCGAAGAGAAAAGGATCACTGACATATTTGAGCAGAGCGATATGTCTTGGCATTGCTCCTTGCCTCTTGTTTAAGAGCCAGATGGTAAATGTTCCTTACCAGGGTTCTATGTAGAAAACAGGCCAGTTATTTTGCTAAGTAGATGGCAGGCATTTCAGAACCAATAGCCTTGGAAAACTCACAGTACATGCTCCCTCCTGACAGATTGAGGATAGTTGAGGAGAACAGTGAGCTGGAGCAAGGCACTCACAGTGAGAGGTGATTTTATTCTGCAAGCAGGGCAATTTCCTACTGACGTATTGCATGCTTCTGCATTCTGTTTAATGCTCAGAAGGAACTGCTGAAAAGCTGATCACAGCAATTCAAAAGTCTATGAAGTGTCTGCAGGCTCATTGGCAGAGGCAGTTTGGCATTGCTTCTGCCTGGCTGTGCAGCCTTTCACAGGGGCTGCTGCTGCCTACAAAGCTGCTGGTTGTTTCCATTATTTATGGTGGCGTAATGGTCAGACCTATGGAGAAAAATTCAGCCATAGCTATCTGAACTTGATTTTGACATGAGGTCAGTAGCTCTACTGCATGTTAGGGGAAAAGTGCCAAGGGCAGCCCAGCTTATAACTTCCCTCCTGTGTTGAACAAAAGGAAACATAGGAAAGGGGGAATAAAGCAAAGTGTAGACACAGAGCTGACATTTACTATGAGGAGGAAATACTGTCCTGCTACAGAGGACAACAACTGCATTGGGAATTTTCTATGCTTTCCCCACTAATATAAACACATGATAGATTTATGTTGATTCCAATTTGAAATTCAACCAACTTCTTTAAAAGAAATTACAGAGTCCCATAAAGCAGAAGAAAAATGGATGGAGATGGTTTACATGCTTGGAGGGAAATTGGAGAGTACTTAAATATGATAAAACATTGTGAAATGTTTAACAGGATTGTTTTGGGGTGGGAACATTTTAAATAATTTGTGTGCTTATAAGATAATTAAACAGTTTATGGAACATGGTCTTTTCAGAGTGACTGGTCTAACTGCAGTCCTCTGTTACTGGATTTAAACTCTGCTCTTGGCCATAAAAACATTTTTAACAGCCTGTTTAAATATGGAAGCAAATGAGGAGATATACTAGGTACCAGGTTCTCAACCATCCTAGCCAGGAAGTAAACCAGTCTTGCAAACAGGAGCATGGAAATAATTTTAAAAGATTTACCAACTGAAAAAACTAGACAGAGGGATTTAAAGTCAGAGGAGATGAGAGGAAGCTAGATTAATCTTGGAGGCTGAAGTAGTTGATGAATAGAGCCCTTTTGTCTGTTCTTAGTTGATATAAATGTATAGTGTTGTACTAATTTTTTTATAGATTTATGCTATGTATTTTAAAGAAATCCCACTGCTTGGGCTGGTTAAGCACCTTTCATTTCACCTACTTTGTTTTTTAATATAGTGTGTTAATGGTTTAAGTGTCATCTAAGTTACAAGTTAACCTTACCAGTCCTTTACCTTAGATGACTCTTTTTTCAACAGAAAGCCTTTTGAAAATCATTCACCAAATGGAGAATATCAAGCATCAAATATAAAAGCATGTAATAATAAAAAAACCAAAACAACAAAATCCCTACCATATTAAAAATTAAAATAAGAAACCTATAAAACCAATCACACAAGTACTTAAAAGAAAATTCAGTCACCTCAATGCCTCAATATTAAGTGAATCATATAAAAACCAGCTGTATTTAAAAGTTTGTTTGGAATCTAAACAAACCTCAGGAACCCAGAAAAAAGTCTTCTTGAAAACAAGCCCTGGATGTATCAAATGTACTAATATTTCCTATGTAGTCAGGTGACACTGTATGCCCTTGACAGTGTAATTCCATTTTCAAGAAAAAAATATCTATCTTTATTTCTTTCAGAAGTTGTTGTTCCCTGATAGGCAACCATAAAGGTATTTAACAACAGATTTCAAAAAAATACATAGCCTCAGTATGCTCTATTATTTTGCAGGTTTCTTATCCATGATGAATGTTTTTCAGCTCTGGAACAGGATGTGAACAATTGTAAAGATATTATTAAATGAAAGAACTCAATTAATTAATAAATGCCTGAAGTCCAGAAGTTGTCAGGAAAAGAGCAAGAGACAAAGAACTGGGAACAAATCAGATCATAAGTTATGTACTGCCTAAAGAAGCAGAAATGCTATAAATTGGAACCATGACTATGACACAAAGATATTACAAACTAGTAATTCCTACTAATTATTCTGTTCCTATCAAGGTCCTTTAACAAGTCTTTCTGAATATGCTCTGTTTTCTTATATACAATAATAATATTGTACTTTTAATTAGTAATTTCATTGCTTGCTAAGGACTTAACATCTAAGAATATTTTTAATGGGATTTTTCCAGATGGTGCTCTATATTTGTGCATCTTTATGTTCCACGTTGTCACAGGTAAGCAGAAGGCACATACAGGTTTCTGAGACTGGTATGTTGATTTTCACTATTGCTATTTATATTTCAAACATAGAAATGCAAATCTTATGCTAACATATGTGTATGTGTATCCATATTAATTATTATAATTTCTCAAGGTCAAGTAGAGCTCATGTCAGTTTGGAGTGATATTTCCCATCCTTCTGCCGTCTCTGGCTTTACCAGAGGGGTAAAGCTACAAGTAAGAAGGTCAGTCTCCTGTTAAACCTAGGAACTCTTCTGGGTGCATAATTACATACACTGTAATATATGGCAAATTGAACCTCCCTAATATTTCTGAATGCATTTTCGGTGGCACAGCATGGTCAAGAATGTGATTATTTCTTAGACTCCATTCACAAACTTCTCAGTGACTGGCACCAGTGAAATGCAATGAGTAAGAATAGGAATAGTCTTCCTTCCATTTGTTCCTTTCCCTTTGTCACCTTTGCTTCATTAGCTTTATGCTTATCAATGCCCAACAAAGGTTTTAAGGCATAAGCATGTTGAATTTAGGGGAATATTGATAATGTGTTAAGATAAGTAATGGATTTCATGTGGTAACTCCACTCTGGCATTAGAGTGCAGTCAGAAAGAACAGATTTTTCAGCTGGGACAGAGGTTGTAGCCTTAGAGATTCTCTGTTTCAGCAGCTCCCGAAGTTCCTGTCATTTTCCCAAACGATTTGATTCCAGTGGGCATGTGAAGCACCACTTAGCAAGACAGCTCACAGTCTGTGATTTCCATTTTGTGCCTCAGGGTTTTACCATTAGGTGCACCCTCAGAGTGCTCCAAGTGCTACTTGCTACTACTTGGGTGCTGATGGAGATGAGAGTATATGTTAAGGAAAATTTCATTTAAACTCTCTATGCTCTTCAGTGAGAGCATTACATGAGCTGCTTGATTGCAAGTGACAGGAAATGTGCTATGTTGGCATATTTTATTTTATTTTATTTTATTTTATTTTATTTTATTTTATTTTATTTTATTTTATGTGCTAAAAGGGGCTTAGTCATTAGGACTGGGGTATTTCAGAGCAGTCTGAGCTACTGCTTTTAGGCAGCTCCATGAGCTGTGAGGACTGTGCCTTCCTGTAGCAGTGCTGGAGTGTGTTTAATGGACAAGAATAGATGACAAGCAAGATTCAATAAGGGGAAAAAGCATTTTAGAGTAAATTATGGGAAAATGTAACTTTTTTCCTCCCACAAGATACCTACTCTGTTTTACATGTGTTAGAAGCAGCAACCTTCAAAACAAAGGAGAGATTAAGGACAGAAAGACTGACTGGATTTGTGATTCCGGACTCAAGTTACTATCCAGGCAAAGAGCTTGTAATTTTAAAAGTTAATTTTTCTAAGTGTATTATATCTGCCTAGGAGATGAAGCCAGTTCTCTCATCTGCCTTTAAATCTCTTTGCTCCTATTTTTGGCACCAGAAATTACGCTTAATTGCCAGTGATGAATTATGGCTGGCATCATTTTGCTTTTCATAAATGGATGGTTTGGGTTCATTTTGTTCTGAGAATTGCCCTTCCTCAGTCATTGTGTAAAAGCTTGAAAGAATGAGGTGATAAAAAAATGATACTAAACATATTTTAAAATCCTTAAGATTAAGGTGAGACACTGTGCTGTGGAGACTGGGGTGTAAATGGATAGACTTGAACAGACAGCCATGGCTTTGTAAATATGTACTCAGACAAAAGTTATTGCTTTACTTGTAAGAAACAACACTAGAAAAGTCTACACTCAGAAGAGGAAGCAGCAATTTTACTAATAAAGGAACTGCCTAAATCTAAAGGCTAAAGCTCAAGAGCTGCTGTCACTGCCCAGAATGATATATTAAACTCGAATATAAGAGAGAAATAAAATGTATTCTTCTGCCTTCTATCTTTGCATTTTCTGGGACTGAAACATTAAATCTCAGTTTGAATAGATTCCTTAAAGAGGAGAGAGGAAAAGACAGCAGTATTCCTAGAGAATTCTGTGAATAAAAATTGTTCTTCTTTAACTGATATATTTAATTGCATCATTAATTTCTCTTACAATGTAAATCTGTGTAACAACTGCTATCGCTTGTCTTGGAACTTATTCTGAATTCTATCTTTTTAGTAAACTTTAGAGGCTATAAACCATTTTTCAGAGAAATTGAGCCTCTGTACCCAGCAGAAACACAATCAGCAATCAAGGCTGGGCTCCAAGCTATTAATAAATACTACAATTAACACTAGCAAACTTTTCCCAATGTATTAATCCATCCCTGTAGTCCAGCATGTCCTGGGAAACAAGGACAGGAACTTCACAGGCTGAAAAATAGATTTTAGAATATAGTTTACTAAATATTAATTAGTAACAGTACACTATTCACTTTCCTACTTCAGGGCCTCATTTGCCATGGCCTTACACAGAGAGAGGGATGTGGGCTATGCATGATTCATTGCAGATGTTTATTTTCCCTGGCTGTTGTCAAGGTGACATTTGACTGCTGTATGTACACTAATCTCCTTTTATTGTGTGTATTTTCTCTCTGCATCGGTCTATCCTGAAAGTCTGATTTTTGAGCAAATTTTGCTTCTGTTGTCTTTAGGAGCACAGAGAAAATGTGTTGTTGAAATCTCACATGAGGTGATAACTGCTATGAGATAATTTCTTAAATATCTTCATGTGAAATTGAGGGTCACTTATACCTAACAGAGCAGCCTTTTATAGCATAAAGCTGTTGAAAATTGCACTGTCTAAAGCCATGCTAATAAGAATATCACTGGCCATATAAAGGCTGTAATTCTAATTCAAGGCAGATAATTCATAGGATTGTTTAAATATTCATTATGCATAGGCCTAAAATGCCAGTACATAGTCTTAAAATTCCACTACTTGGGCTTTCAAGGTCCTAATTAACCATATGATGATATCTTGTCTTCCTATATTTAGCTTATTATTACATCTCTTTCAGATGTAAACTGTTTCAGGATATAAGAAAGGTGAAAGGCTCTTGTTTCATGACAGCCTTTTGTAAAATATGTGTTGTTACTGAATGAGGAATTCATAGCAGTGGCAACTTGCTTTTTTCCATGGGCATGTTATGCATTTCCTTCAGTATTGTTATTAACTTTTTAAGTCACCTTGACTTGGAAGAGAAGCACTGCGCTTAACATTTGCTTGAAAAAATATGAAAGAAGGAAAAGAAAATTTTCTTACTGTTAGCTCTGTTATTCTCTCTTCATTGATACAGAATGAGACTGGGATTGCAGAATGTACACATATGAAGCATCTTATCCCTGCTAGGCAAAGTTTAAGGCTTTGTAACATCACAAACGACCATCATTGTCCTGACAACAATTTGGCAATTTTCCTCTGGCATTTAAAAATTAACTCAAAATGTCGTAGACTTCAAAAAGAGCCTCAGAGACTTAGTCAATGACAAATTCCCATTTAGCAGTCACAAACAACGCTTCTGGGATTTGAGGACTTGCCATTTCATCCTAAAGGAGTAGTAAAGCGTCCAGGGAATGGTGCAGGAAAGGAGGCTAAGGTACCACGTAAAAGACAGCACTGTAGTCTGGTTTTTCCAGGCCTGTAGTTTCTGACTTTCTAAAGTTCTGTTTCTTCGTGATGTTTTGTTTTTTTTGAAGCCTGTTCTCACAGCTTGAACATAAACATCGGGATTGTTTCTGTAATGAAATCTTTGTTGTGAAATCTTTCTGTGGGATGGACTTTCTTTGATGTCCCTCTGGTTTGGACAATGTGGAGTTCTGTCACTCTCTCATCAATCACAGGGGCCTGTTGAAAATCTATAAAAAGGGTCAATTTGTTTTAATGAAGAGGAATCAGATCAATTCTCCATGCTTTGTGGAGAGAATTTGATGTCGTGTGTTATTCATCGCCGTGACACTGCACTGCCATGCTAAAAATCTTTTTCAGAAAAACAAGCAAACAAAATTGCCTGGAAACATTCTTTTCGACTGTTTGAAAATATTTGTCTTTTAATTACCACAGACATCATTATCTCAACTAGTCTGTCATCCAGGCAGCTCCCAAGCTGTTTGGAGCACGTACAATTGTGGTAGTGTGACACTGTGCAGTTGTTCCTCCCTTGGTTCTGAGGAGCTGCCCCAGGATGTGGCCTTTCAGTGCAGTCCTGGGCTAATTCAGCTGCAGGGAGCAGGCTGTTGTCTGCATGGGCTGCACTCTGCTGCAATAAAAGCTGGCTGTTTGTTTGGGTGTCTCTAGTTCATGTGATTCCCATGTCCTCACACCCTGGATGAATCTGTGGTCATAGCCAGAACTGTAAGTCTGTGTGGGGATGAACTAGTATAATCTGTAGTAAACAACAACCTTTTCCTATGTAGTAAACAAATGTGTATTTCTGGGCTTGGACCTCCAGATACTTTCAAAGAGTAATCAGATACATTTGGGTCATTTTTTGAATACTTAGGATGAGAGCTAAACTAGGATTTTGAACCATCTGAAAGGTGTTTAATGTCTATTGTCTCAAACCACTACTGCTTCTTGCAGAGCATCTCTGCTGGATTTGCGCCCCTCCTGCACATACAAATTTGGTCATGAGAAGAAAGAGAGCAGAGGAGTATGATTTACTTTAGAATGTCTAGAAGCAGTTATAGTGTAGTAGAGTTCTTTGTCTGTGACAATGCAGGTGATTTTCTGTGCCATGCATGGGTGTTATTCCCAACCCCACCTTGCTGTACTCATCACTTAATGGGGAGACTCCCAGGTCTGTGGTCAGACACCTAGACTTCTGTGATTTGGTTTTGTAGAACGTGGCATACATTGTAGCACATGTTTAACAGTCCATCTGTGGCTTCAGGCAACAGAAAAAAAGTAATTTGTAGCTCAAAAAGGGAAATTCTGGAGCAAGCCAAGCATTAGAAATCTAACCCTATGGTTGCTGCAGTACACTGCAAAGTTCCGTCAGGCAGGAATGTTGGTCCCTGGTGCTGGAAGAGATGTTAATGGAGATGTGTGATTCTGCTAAGAGCTGTTAAAAATCTGTTAAAAATCATTCTTATTATTTGAGAGACTAAATACAAATTTAGAGATCATCATGATGCTTATGGGGTTTTTCTCTCACAATTATTTTGCTGTGTTCTTCATTGTTAAGTCCAACAGTGAACTTTGATACTGTTTAAAGTTTCAGCAACGCAAAGTTGGCTTTTAATAAAATATAATCATGAATACTGAGGGAAGCACATACCTAATAAAGTGACATTTTATACAGCTGATATTTAGCAAAAAAACCAGAACAGCTTGGGAGGGATTAACTGCCCACTCATCTCCATTGGGAAGTCCATTTCTGAACATTTAAAGTAACACCAATTTAATATTTTCATGCCCTTCTCCTTAACCACCCACATTTTATTGTCTAGAGGATGACTTTGTTTTCTGTGCCTCAGCCTCAGCAGTCCCAGTGACTGTAGGTATGATTACATTCTTCAAATCTGTCCAGTATAATTATTATTAGATTGAAATCCAGACACCATGACAAAATTTGTACAATCAGTAGAGCTAATGACAGTAGTGCAAATCACTGATCAAAGTATTCTGTGATTTCTTACCAAAACATTTATTCAATTTTAAGAGTCAGAATATACTTCTATGATGATTTAGCCATCAGTGGGGTGGTGATTAGAAGTTATCCAGTCTGATTCCATTCCCAGTAAATCATGGAAAAAGGGCCAGATGCGAATCTTACACATGAGATCAGGACCTCACGGTTTCCGTATTTAACAATGGAGAAATACATCATACCTCACTTCAGTTGAGGAAGACCAAACATGAGTAATGAGGAGTGATAATTAAGAAGTTAGCAAAAGTCATCATAAATTCTACACCAGTCAGTATTCCCAGAAGCATGGTCACTTGTAGTGGTGTGTTTTGGGGTTTTATATTTGTTTTATATTATTGTTAATATGATTTTATATTGTTTAATGGTTTGTTCCTTGTACCCCACTATGTTCCTCCCCTATTTAGTTGGTCCCAACTGTCATCTCCAGGGGATTTTTTGTTTTGGGGGACACCCAGAACCTGCCTGTCATTCTGTGACCACTCCTGATGTCTAGAAAATACTAAAAGGTTCACATGATGATTGGACAGGGTCCAGGCTTTCCCCTCCCCAGTTTCCCCTCCTTTGTTAACCCAAATGTCCATTCCCTAGAGAGCCATTCCCCGCTGAGTCCTGGTTGGTTCCCTGTGAATGCCTGCCCCTGTAACCGCCCCCCTTTTTAAGCTGTAACTCTCTGCCGCCCGTGGGCTCCTGCGTGAGACACCCGCCTGGGATGGACAGAGTGTCGGTTGCTCCTGAGGGACAAATAACACGTGCTCTGTTCCAACCCTGGAGCCTCCCTTCTTCTATACTCTTGCTGACAGCCGCATATCACTGGAAGAACTCGCCAAGAATCCATAGGTCGGCAGAGATCGAGACCGTGTCAGAGCCGGCCCCTTACTGCAGCGGTGCCAGAGCTGACTGGGCTCTCTAAGTTGGCACTTGCAACAGTCAATTAGAGGAAATGTGCCTTTGAGAAGGTGAATTAGTCTCTGCATCAGTGCTGTCACTTGTTCACCACAGGAGATGTCTACTGAACATGAGAGAGGTGGGTAATAAATGTATTGGTTGTTAATATAAAGATTTGTGTAAGTACATGTTTTAAGAAGCTAATTTGGTTAAAATTATTGTTACTTGCCAATTGTCATTTAGATGCTGTTGGAAGCCCTCCTGTAAGGGTGAGATTTCTTCGTGCTGCCCAAGGAGTTTTGCTGTCAGAGCATGGCCTGGGTGCCAGTTTTCTGAACGAGTTGAGTCCCCTTAAAAATGGGCTGATTCAATTCTGTTGTGATGTGAGCAACAGAGCACAGGCTGGAGTGTCTCCTCCTGGGTGAGACCAAAAGAGGAAAGAAACCCTATTTTTCCTCTGTGTTCTGAGGATGGCAGGTGGAGATATGTATCTGAGTGACAAATAAGCACAGGCCTGGTTCCTCACCTGTCTTCTCTCTGAATAACAGAACTGCTTGACACTTGGTGATGGCTGATTTATTAACTGGGTTTGACCTGCATTTATTGAGTTAGTACAAGCAAAATAACATCTGCCAGCTTCTGCCACTGTCAATGAAAGTTAATGTTTTTATGTGGGTACCTGAACCACAAACATTCTTAATATTTCGATTTCAGGAGCAGCCCATGCCTGAAAATTAAACTATACCTTATTATATGTGTATTGTTTTGCCATTTTAATTTAAATATATTTATGTATAAATGTGGTATCTAGTTCTATTTATAGCATCTTTAAAAATATATATATGCAGCTTGGTACAGAATTGCAAAGCTGTTGATAACAAGCAGTACAGCTATTTAAAATCCAAATGAGCAAGAAAAACATGTGCTGTTATGCTAACTTACCATTGGTTTAGCACGGCTAAAAAGCAGAGCTTTAAAACCTGAGAAAATGCTAAATGGTGCTGATTTAAAAAAAAAAGAAAAGAAAAGAAAAGAAAAGGTCCCTAAAGGCCAAGGACTCAAACAGATTTATTCCACGAAAAAATGCAGTCTGTTTTCAGACCCTTGTACAACAGCAGCCTTAATCTGTTAATCAGTAAGACTTAAATAATTATTTTTAACAGCACCCTAAATGTTTAAGTGGCATTCAGCCTTATGGAAGCATAATGTTTAGAGACATCAGACACTTCATATATTTCAAATGAGAGAAGGACAGATCAGAGAACACCAGCCAAAAACAGGATCATGAGAAGAGAGGTGGCACGTGAATCTAAACAAATGGAATTAATTTTAGAAAAGGCACTGGACCGTGAGACAACAGTTCTGGATTTCATCCCCCTCTCTCCTAGCATTATGTCCAAGTTCTCTGATTTTCTGCAGTTTTTCTTTCTTCCTAGTCCAGCTCTATCTTGCAAAGAGGGTTTTTTCTGTAGCAAAGTCTGTTTGACACTGTGTGTGTGTGTGTGTGTGTGTGTGTGTGTCTGTGTGTGTGTGTCTGTGTGTGAGCCTTTCCAAGCCAAACTGAAACCAGATTCCCAGCAGGACTGTTGGTGCTACTGCATTTCTGTGTTACAGAAATTATCTTATGCTAAAATACCACTATTCTACAGTTCCCAGTCCTAATGAAAACTCGGCAAATTGGTGTTTAGTGAGTACTATTTGTAACATAAATGAAAAATGAGTTTCATTTGGAGTACTGCGGTTAAAACTACATATTAATGGCACTCTACAGGGACACTGAAATGAAGAAAATTTTTGGTAAATACTCCCAAATTAAGGTGGCATGTCTGCAAACCACAGCTGAGATTTTCATAGCTGTCCTGGATAAATAGTACAAGTATTCTCTGTGTTTATTCCTAAAGTGGTTTGCAAACCTGTTGCAACTTATATTTGTCTTAGATTCTTGCTCTGGCACTTTGATGGGCCGACCCACGGCAGACACGGCTCCACCGGCCCCGGGGGCTTCAGAGACAACGCGCAGGGAGAGCACAGGGGTTCAGGCAGCACTGCCAGCCCCACGCCCAGCCCCGCCAGCCGCCCCGCACCACCGATGCTGTTGGTGCCGGTGCCAGTGGTGGGCGTGGGGGTGGCGCGGGGTGCGGGCTCCCTGCCTTGCTGGCGCACCATGTGCAGCAGAGTCAGCTGCTTCTGGGCGCTGCATTCCACCAGCCTCCTGGCCACCTGCACTGTCGCCTTCCTATCCCCTGCAGCTCCTGGAAGACGAGTGCTGAGCTGTGTGCGGGCAGCTGTGCCCTGCTGGCCAACGTGCCTGTCCTGCTGCCCAGCGGAGGCTGCACCCCGTGTGTATTCCCAAGTTGATTTATTGCCAAAGTTGTGTCCTCCTCCTGTTTCCCTCTATGGCTTTTCCCCACCTGTGTCCCTTCCCTGTCAATCCCAGTTACCCAATCCCTTGTTCCACCTCTGTTCCAGCTCCTTCTGTGTTAATCCTCCCCAGAACCAATCCTGTGACCCTTTCCCTCCTCCCACTTACCCTGATTCATCCTGAGACCCATGACCCAACCCTTCAACTCTGCCCCAACTTAACCCCATTGGATAATGTGTTGTACCCGCCCCTTGTTTTGTACCCATATAAAATCCTGTACACAGAGCTGCATGGGGCTCTCTTCATGTCTGTCCCCTTTGACCTCAATAAATCATCCCGGTTGGAACTTCAGTCTTGGAGAATCTCTCTATTTCTTCTTCACCTGAACCCTGGATGTGGTGAGACTGACTGTGCTTAGGAACCTTTGTTCCTAAGGTTCAGCTGAGAGCACAAACCTCACGCCTCAGCTGTTCCCCACACCTGGTGCGGTGCCAGTGTGCAGTGAGCTAGCCTGGGTTCTGGTCAACTGCGTCAGCTGACACCCAATGGCAGGGCCCTCCTGAGGATCCAGGACCCCACAAAGGACTGGACAGTCCGCTCAGCGGACTGTCGAAGGTCTTTGGACATCCACTACCCCTGTGGGAGCAGACTGTGTTTTAGACGGTGGCGCTCCTGGGGACAAAGACGGCAGCTCTTGTGGCACTGGGAGTCGTCTTCGGGTTTGGAACCGTGGCTGCAGCAACCCCATCTGGTGGCAGGGTGAATTTTTCCCATTGGGAAAAATTGTGTGTGTGTATGTGCATGTGTGCGCCGGGAAGGGCTCCAGTATAAGTGTGAATGCTGTCCTTTCCTGAGCTGTCCCCAGACCCTTCTTTTGTGTTGTTTTAGTTTGTCTTTTGCTGCAAGTGCGGGTGAAATGTCTGGACAGTTTTGTGTCATCTGCAACTGCACGTGTGCTTGTGTTTCCCACCAGTGCTTGTGTCTGTTTTTGTGAGAAAGGGTGCCAAATTGACTGTCCAGCAAAGAGGGGTTTATTCCCAAGTTGCAGGTATCCTGGAGGGTAGGAGGGAAATGTTTTTCAAAGGGATCATTGAAAAAATTTATTCACTGGCTGTTCCTCCATTTCCCCAAAGTGTCCCCAGTAGATGTGATCTCTGTCTCTTTTTGGGACAGCATTGGGCAAAAATTGACAGGCATGTTAGACCAAGGGGACCCGTCAGCCCACAAATTTATTCCACTTTATATTTTAATTAGAAAAACATTATTGGAGGATGATGAAATGGAGGAACACCCAACAACCAGTTCAACCCCAGTTGCCCTTTCCCCATGTTCCCGACATTCTTCCCCTATGCTGGGAGGGGTGCGCAGAGCAGAAAACTCAGTACAGGGTAGCCAGGCTCGCCTCAGTCTCCCTGGCTCTCCACACCTCCCCCAGCACCCTAGCCCTGGTCATACTGGTCACATGACCAGGGACCCTTCCCTACATCCCACTACCCCAGTTTCAACTCCCAAAGTTGTTAAGTTTGAGGTTTCTCCTGGTTCTTGTCCCAGTTCCCCTTGATGTTCTTCCTCCCTGTCCCTTAAGTCCCAAAATGGTTACCATTCTTGTCCTTCCTCTCCTTCAGTATCCCTCAAGTCCCAAAAGAGTGCCCACTCTCACCCCTGTTCTCCTTCCCCACCCCAAAAGTCCCAAAATGGCTCCCAGTCTTGTCCGTCCTCTCCTTCACCATCCCTCAAGTCCCAAAAGAGTTCCCAATCTCACCCATGTTCTCCTTCCCCATCCCACAGATCCCAAAATGGCCCCCGTACTCCTCCTTATTATCCTGCCCTGTCCCACAGATCACAAAATGGCTCCTGGTCTCCTTCCCCTCCTCCTCATGTACAAAATGGCCCCCAGAAGTCACAAGATGGTGGGGACCGTATGGTCGGACCTCTCCCTTGTGCTTCTTGTTCCCATAATCCCTTTCTCCCTCTCCCATCCAACCCCTTCCTTCCCTCAACCCCTCCCCTTCCTCCACCTCCAGACTCCTTCTCCACCTTGTCTCCTCCCACTGAAAAGATTCCCGCCCCTTTTTGCTGCTGCCCTGCCTCTCACCCCTCCTCTTCCTTCTCCTCCAGCTCCCACCCCCTTCCGACTTCCAGTTCCCACGCTCCAACTTCCGGATCCCACGCCACCAAAATCGGAAGTGACGGGCCTGGAGACCGGAACCTGGAACAGGAGGCCTGTCTCACTGTCGCTTCAGTTTCTTACAGTGGTCAGGGGAGTACACTCCCACATTGGGAGCCATTCCCCTATCAACACAAAAGAGAACTTTGCAAGGCTCAAAAAGAATTTGCGGGAGAAAGTGAATATTTTAAAGGCCTGTTAAAGGCAACTTTCTCTTCCAACTTCTTGGTTCCATATGACCTTCGAGATTTGTTTTTATGCCTTCTTACCTCATCAGATTATATGGTGTGGGAAGAAAAATGGAAGACATTATTACAGAACCTCAGATTTGAGCTTTGCAAGACTCAGAGAGTGCCATTGATGCTTTTGGAAATGTAATAACATTAGACCACTTGAGCGGTGAGGGAGAATGAGCTGAGCCTAAGGATCAAGCTAAGGCCTTAAACAAAAACTCCTTAGGCAGATCAGTGGAGCTGCAGAGAAGGCGTATTCCAGCATACCCTCAGATGAGCCCCAAATTAATTTTGTCCATATCAGACAACAGCCCAATGAATCCTTTAAAAACTTTGTAAATAGATTGAAATTACAGATAGAAAAACAGTTTGTTGATGATCCGAGTTCCCATCCCAGAATGCTCTTAGAGTTAGCCAAGGCGAATGCAAATCCAGCCTGCCAAAGTGTCATCCAAGGGATGCCAGTGGATCCACTGCCAACACTGGCCAAGGTCATTGATGTCTGCTCAAAACAGACCATCCTCCAAAGACCAGAAGAAAAGAAACCATCAAGGACTGAAAGAAAATAGCAGCAGCAGAGTCGGATCCTCCACCATTACCAGCTCGTCGAGATACTTCCACGTGTTACCGCTGCAGGCAATTGGGGCATGTGGCACGGTTCTGTCCTGCACCTAATCCCATCAGGGAAGGCAGCCATGCCTGGGGGGAGGAGGAACAAAAATACAAAAGAAAAAAAACTAGTGGAACAGTGTGAACCTGCTCTGTGTGATGAAAGAAATGGAACAGGTGTCGCAGGGGGTCAGGCAACTGAAAGTGACAAAACAAAAACTGGACGTGACCGTAATACTGGATGTGACATTTTTTTTCTTCTTCTTCTAACAGGCATAGACGTGACCCTAATAAAGTGTGGTCTCCTCAAGCACTGCTCCTGTTAATAACACTGAAGGATTGTCTCTTCAAGACAAAAAATTGGACAGTGATCTCCGTAAACCCACTGGGTGGAAGATTGCTTCTCCAGGAATAGGGTTGTAAGTATTTTGTCATCGGTGACACGAAACACACACCCCCAGAGATTGAAGTCTCTCCGGTCACTCTCCCGAGTGATCTGGATGGATTCATTCTCCTGGCATGTTGCCTCAACCTACCCTTCTATTTGGCCAAGGGGCAAATCATCACCCAGGCCATTCCCATTCCATCGGGAATCCCAGTGGAAGACAAGACACCAAACGTCTACTGAGCAAAAGTGGTAGGTGAGGACAAGCCAATCATCTCATGCAATATCACCAGGGAAAATGAATCTTTAGGGATGAGTGGCTTGCTGGACACCGGAGCTAATGTGACCATCATTCCAGAATGGAAGTGGCCGGGACATTGGGCTTTGCAACCTGTGGCAGGCAAGATTCAGGGCATAGGGGGTGCCCAATTGGCAAAAATATCGAAGAGCATTGTACAAATTGAGGGGCCAGATGGACAACTGGTTCATTACGTCCGTTTGTGGCAGATTACAAGGTACCCTTGTGGGGACGGGATGTCGTGTCTCAATGGGGGGTTTGAATTGAAATCCTGAAAACCCCTCAGGATTTTTAATGGCGACCACTGTAGAGCACCTTACCCAGAAACTTGATTGGACCACTGATTCACCAATCTGGATAGATCAGTGGCCGCTGAACAAAGAAAAATTGAAGGCACTCAACGAACTCGTGGAGGAACAATTGGCCCTAGGTAACATCAAGCCAACTTTTAGCCCTTGGAATTCTCTGGTCTTTGTTATCAATAAGCCGGGAAAGGACAAGTGGAGACTCCTCCACGATCTTCGTGAAATAAATAAAGTCATTGTAGACATGGGACCCCTCCAACCAGAGATGCCTTCCCCAAAAATGCTCCCCCAAAATTGGAATCTGGCTGTAATAGATATAAAAGATTGTTTCTTCAAAATTCCCCTTGACCCTACCGATGCACCACGGTTTGCCTTCTCAGTTCCTCCCACCAACCGAGAAGCCCCAGTGAGGAGATTTCATTGGCGAGTTCTGCCCCAAGGCATGAAGAACTCTCCTACCATCTGCCAATGGTACATCGCCTCATTGCTGTCGCCGGTGTGTGCCAAAGTGGGGAAGGCCATCATCCTCCATTATATAGATGATGTCCTTGTATGTGCTCCCAATGACAACATACTTCAACATGCACTTGACCGGGTGATTGAAGTCTTAACATCTGCTGGTTTTGTATTACAAGAAGAGAAAGTACAAAGGATGCCCCCTTGGAAATATCTGGGCTTAGAGATTACTGCGAGGACCATTGTTCCTCAGAAATTGGCATTCAACAGTAATCCCAAGACTTTGGCAGACCTGCATTCCCTGTGTCGGACTTTAAATTGGATCAGACCTTGTCTAGGCATGACTACAGATGACCTAGCCCCTCTCTTCAATTTATTGAAGGGGGGAGAGGAGCTAAGTTCTCCAAGGTCCCTGATCCCAGAGGCAAAGGTCACCCTAGAAAGGGTTGAGACTGCACTAGAAAAAAGATAAGCTCATAGGTATAAATTAGATCTGGCATTTAAATTTATTGTGCTGGGTAAGTTGCCACACTTCCACGGACTAATCTTCCAGTGGGACCAGGACCAGAAGGACCCCCTCTTGATTATAAAGTGTGTGTTCCTCAGTCAACAATGGTCCGAAAACATCACAAAGCCACAAGAATTGATGGCACAGCTGATCAGGAAAGCAAGAACGAGACTTCAGGACCTGGCTGGTTGTGATTTTACATGCATTCACTTGCCACTCAGTCTCTCCCAAGATGAAACATCTCTGGAGAGACTGACGAAAGACATGTTTGAGCATCTACTGAAGGACAATGGGAGTTTGCAAATTGCTCTAGACAGTTTTACTGGGAAAATTTCTGTCCACACCCCTGCCCACTAATTGTTTAACTCCAATTTTCAATTGGTACCTAAAGAAAAAAGGAGCCAAAAGCCTCTCAACGCTCTCACAGTTTTCACAGATGCATCCAGAGCATCCCGAAGGTCAGTAATGACCTGGAAGGATCTTCAACTCAGCAGTGGGAGGCAGATGTTGAATATGTTGAGAGTTCCCCTCAAATTGCTGAGTTAGCGGCAGCAGTCAGGGCATTTGAGAAGTTTTCTGAACCATTCAATTTGGTAACAGATTCTGCGTATGTTGCAGGGGTTGTGTCAAGAGCAGAACATGCTGTCCTCAGGGAGATCTCAAACCAGACTTTGAATTGCTCCTGAAATTGATCTATGCTGTCTCTCACTGAGAGCACCCATTCTTTGTAATGCATGCGAGATCGTACACCGAATTGCCCGGCCCAATCTCTGAAGGAAATCAAAGGGCCAACCAACTCCTTGGCATCTGTAGCTGCTACAGAATTGGCAAGGCTTCCTGACATTTTCCAACAAGCAAAGCTGAGCCATCAAATGTTCCATCAGAATGCGCCTGGCCTGGTTAAGCAATTCTACTTAAAGCAAGATCAGGCCAGAGCCATTGTGGCCACATGTCCCTATTGCCAGCACTCAGCAATACCACCACTGGGCGCAGGGGTCAATCCAAGAGGATTGGGAAGTTGTGAAGTGTGGCAAACAGATGTCACGCATATCCCTGAATTTGGCTGCCAAAAATATGTGCATGTCTCCATTGATACCTTTTCTGGTGCAATCTATGCCTCTGTCCACACAGGAGAAAAAGGCGAACATGCCACAAAGCACCTATTGCAGGCTTTCTCAGTGCTAGGAATCCCCAAAGAAATCAAAACTGACAATGGCCCAGCTTATATTTCCAAGGTGTTTAATGAACTTCTACAGAGTTGGGGAGTTGAGCACAAGTATGGCATCCCTCACTCCCCCACTGGTCAAGCTGTGGTTGAGCAAGCCCATCATAGCTCAAAAGAGTCCTGGAGCATCAATGGGAAAGCTGCAAAGGGCTAACACCACAAGGGAGATTGTGTAAGGCCCTGTTTACTATCAACTTTTTGGATTGTTCATTTGACAACATGAACCCCCCAGTGGCGAGACATTTCTCCCCCCACAGAAAGCACAAACCCATGAACATCCACCAGTACTGGTAAGAAATCCTGAGAGCGGCTGCACTGAGGGACCATACAAATTGGTGAAATGGGGCCGTGGGTACGCTTGCGTATCCACACCCCTAGGAGTACGATGGATCCCACAAAAGTGGGTGAAACCATATGTCTCAAAACATGTAAACAGGCCACCAGAAAAAGAAAAGGAAGTGTCCACTGTCAGCAAAAGTCCAGAAAGGAGAAACCTTGGTGGAGAAGGAGATCCAGATTCCCCGTTCTACCCTGACTTTCCATTTTTAAATATGTTTGTTGATAAATTTTAATGTCTTATGTTAAATTATGTTTACAGAGAGTAGCCATCCAAAAAATGGTGTCACCATTGTGGGTTCTCATCATCTGCTTTATCCAGTGGCCAGCCTCAGAAGCATGGATAGTCCCGCAACCCTGAAAGAGCGTTTGGGTCACGCTGGCAGAGACTCTGAAACAGGATCACATCTGCCTGTCCACAGCAGCAGCAGAAAACCCGATGTCCACCTGCCTAGTGGGGATCCCGTTAAAATTAGAAGAGTATCCCATCACAAACCCCTTACTTCTTTGGCGGGAANGCATGGATAGTCCCGCAACCCTGAAAGAGCGTTTGGGTCACGCTGGCAGAGACTCTGAAACAGGATCACATCTGCCTGTCCACAGCAGCAGCAGAAAACCCGATGTCCACCTGCCTAGTGGGGATCCCGTTAAAATTAGAAGAGTATCCCATCACAAACCCCTTACTTCTTTGGCGGGAATGGCACCTCAAACTACCTCAACTAACTAGTGAACCCCAAGAATTTGAGATTTTAGGTTCTTCTCCTGCCCCTCTCTGTGTTCATTTTAGTAATAACCCCTATCACAAAAATGATTATATTGTTGTAAGACAACACAAAAAGCAATTCCAGGCGAATCAGTGGTGCAAAAATATCCACCATATCAATATGCCCTCAACTACTGATCGTCACCCTCGCAAATTAGATAAAGGAATCTTTTTGATTTGTGGTGACCGCACCAGGGCAGGCATCCCCTCTCACCTTCTTGGAGGTCCATGCACGCTCGGGCAGTTGACGCTGTTTACACCAAACAAAACCCAAATTGAAAATTGGCAAAAGAAAAATTATACCATATACAGAAAAGGAGCATGAACAATTTGGACGAACATTGTAATTCAGAAATTATTCATTGGTCTCACCCAAAAAGAGCTGCAGTCTCAATTTTCTTACCTTGGGTAGCTGCAGCAAAGGCTCTAGGGGAATTGGGAGAACTAGAGTGTTGGGTGGCTAAACAAGCAAATTTGACATCAACTGCTTTAAGTGACCTCCTAGCAGATGAGGAAATGACTAGGCGAGCCACCCTACAGAATAGGGCAGCCATCGATTTTCTACAGCTGCTTCACAACCATGAATGTAGTGAATTCAAGGGTCTCTGCTGCCTCAACCTGCCTCCAAAAGTGGTCATGCCACCCTGCGTAAAATGCAGAACCTCATGAACAACATCAAACAAGAATCTGAGGACTGGCTCAACAATATCTTTCAAAGATGGGGACTCACTGGATGGCTCTCTTCTACTATAAGGACTGTTATTTGGACTATTTTAATTATGGTTATTGTTTCAGTTATGTAATCTATTTTCAAAAGATGTTGTCTTTCCGTTGTTACCTCCTCTACCCCAATGCCTACCTCCACTGAAACTCCTCCCATAGAACATTCTTTTCTACCCCGAATACACCCGGCATGGTTTTTTAATTTGTACACAAAATCTGAACAATGTCCCGACCCCTCTTTTTGAAAAAGAAATGGGGAGATATTGCAACTCATATTTGTCTTAGTTTCTTGTTCTGGCGCTGCGCCGTGCTGCCCCACGGCTGCCGCGGCTCCACCGGCCCTGGCGGCTTTGGGGGTGGCACATGGGCAGGGGCACGGGCAGTGCTGCTGGCCCCGCGCCTGGCCCCACCAGCCGCCCCCTCACCGCCGATGCTCTTGGTGCCAGTGGCAGGTGTGAGGACGGCACAGGGTGCGGGCTCCCTTGCCTTGCTGGCGCACCATGTGCAGCAGAGTTAGCTGCTTCTGGGCGCTGCTCTCCACCGGCCTCCTGGCCACCTGTGCCACCACCTTCCTATCCCCTCCGGCTCCTGGCAGACGAGTGCTGAGCTTTGTGTGGGCAGCTGTGCCCTGCTGGCCAACGTGCCTGTCCTGCTGCCCGGCAGAGCCTGCACCCCTGTGTGTATTCCCAAGTTGATTTATTGCCAAAGTTGTGTCCTCCTCCTGTTTCCCTCTATGGCTTTTCCCCACCTGTGTTCCAGTCCCTTCCCTGTCAATCCCAGTTACACAATGCCTTACTCCGCCTATGTTCCAGTCCCTTCCCTGTCAATCCCAGTTACCCAACCCCTTGTTCCACCTCTATTCCAGCTCCTTCTGTGTCAATCCTCCCCAGAACCAATCCTGTGACCCCCTTCCCTCCTCCCACTTACCCTGATTCATCCTGAGACCCATGACCCAACCCTTCAACTCTGCCCCAACTTAACCCCATTGGATAATGTGTTGTACCCGCCCCTTGTTTTGTACCCATATAAAATCCTGTACACCGAGCTGCATGGGGCTCTCTTCATGTCTGTCCCCTTTGACCCCAATAAATCATCCCGGTTGGAACTTCAGTCTTGGAGAATCTCTCTCTTTCTTCTTCACCCGAACTCTGGATGTGGTGAGACTGACTGTGCTTAGGAACCTTTGTTCCTAAGGTTCAGCTGAGAGCACAAACCCCATGCCTCAGCTGTTCCCCACACCTAGTGCAGTGCCAGTGTGCCGTGAGCTAGCCTGGGTTCCGGTCAACCGCATCAACTTTGCACAGTGAGGACTCAGAGCTGACTCGTAATTGCTTCTAGGAAAATAAGGAAATTCTAAACACTGGAATATATGTTTAATTTGATCTCCAAACCTGTGCCCATGCTTTAATTCAGTGACTAGATGTTACTGTGACGCAGATAGAAACACACAGCAACACATACAACAGGTGTTCGGACAGAGAAAAAGAAAGGAAGTCTCTAGTTTATTGTTGACCTCATATATATAAGTTCTGGACAGTGATCAGAGATTGGACAGAGAAGATACCACCTCTCCATCTTCACTGGTCACTTGAAAAGTCCATCAGGTGATATCTTTTACAAAGGAATGCAAACATGATTCTTATTTATCTTACAATTCATGAGAACTGACTCCACTATACTAAAACAAATCAGAAGGCTTATTTTCAGGGACAACAACTAGAGACTTTCAAATATGTAATTTCCTAAGCTTCTATTCTGAGTTTCCTAAAAGAGAAGAAAGTTCTCTTTTACCCTAAAGATGGTAAATACAGAGCTGGTTAATTTTCATAAACATAAACATAAGCCAGTCACAGAACCAGTGCAAAGGTCCAGTGATCTGTGTGACCTGCTGGGCCATGGGCTGTGGCAGAACAGGGTCCACTAAGGAACTGCAATGAAATTGCTGGTAAAGAAAATTGATGTCCTTGAGAAGGCCTACTAGCCAACAGGAAAAACTCAGATGTAATCCAAGATAAAACACATTTACTTTTTTACCCAGGAAAATTAACAGAAAATATTTGGAATCTTTGCATTCTTGAAGTCTCACCTTGAATTCTCAAAAAAAGAGGGTGAAAAAAGGGTCAAAAATGGCCAAAGCACAAGTGCTACATCATTAGCCAAGTGGTCACTGAGTTCCATGTTGGTTTGCCTCAGTAAGAGTCAATTGATCAGCCTCTGCAAATATTTGCTAATGTTTGCTGCAAATATTAGCTTATGTTTGAATCCCCATATGTGCAGAATTGTCTGTAGGAGCATGTCCTTGAATGACTGTGGTAAACTCCTGTTGTGAAACTGAGCACAAGCATTGTTCCACCTACAAGTCTACTGTTAACAGCTGCAGAAGAAATTATTGGAAAAGATTTCAAATAAGCTCAATCAGTAAGTAGTTGATGGCAATTTTGTAACTTCCCCATGCTGAACACAAGCCATCAAACAGAGAATAGATCAAAACAAGGAAGCTCTTTGGTTTTCTTTCCCTTGAAGTCCCAAGCCACCTATGTGTGCAAATGACATATTCTGCCTACAGAGGGCTTAACTGAAAGAAACTTATTCCCTACCCAAAGATCAAATTAAGTCTATTCAGGAAAAAAAGTTAGAAACTGAATTTCAAATAATTTAATTACACTATGTAATTACGTCACAGAATCCATGAAGTAGTCATTAAACAATAGTAATTCCTACCTGATTCCCACCATGACACACATCACGCCTTTAAAACATTAAAATCCTTAAATTCTTTCTTTTACTGAGCTAATGAAAATGTTAAATTACACTAGCAACATCCAGCTGAGCAACTGAAATAACCATATCAAAAGATGATTTGGGAAGTAAGTTTAAAGGTGGGAAAACATTACTAAATAAATTGCTAGGGCATGAATGCAACACCTGATAGTTAAATTCAGTGGGTCATAAAGGATTCTAACTAAAATTTCAGTGTTACTAATGTGCTCATATAGCTCTCCAAAACAATCAGTGAAATCATGGGCGAACTGTTCTGCAACAGAAGGAAGTCTCACATTGTCATTTAGTTATCACATGCCCTTAGAGAATTGCAGCTCCTAGCTGTCATTTACATAGCTAAACAAAAAAAGAGAATAAACCTGCATCATCTTCAGCTGCTATTTTATTGTTCTAGTTCATTGGGCATTTAATTAAGATTTGGAAACCCAGGCTACATTCTGCCATCACACTAGAAAAGCAGCTTGGACCTCAAGGGCTGTCCCTTTAGGCCATCAAAGTTCACACTGGCCACAATCCCTCACAGCAAGGGGGCTGATGGCCATGGGGATCTGTGGCAGGGGGTGGTGCAGACAGACCCTATCTAGAAGGTGCAGATGGATTTTTTCACTGTGAGGGCTTAAATTTTGAACTCCATGGACTTTCATTATACTTTCCACCTCCTATTGGGCAGGTTTACATTTAAAATCATGTCCTTGGTTTGGAATCCTAAAGCATTTCACATTTGTGCTGCTTGAACTTTACACTCAAATTACAATGCCAGCCCCTCCTGGGATCCCAAGTCCCCCTCTCTAGTGACCATTTGTACATTGATACTGAAAATTGGGCTGATGGGTAAGAAAAATGAGCAGTTCCACCTGGCTTCAGAGAACCCTTCTCTCTGCTGTGCATGCAAGAGAAGTTCCCATTTTTAACCAGCTTAATTTAATTGTAAATGTAGCTCCACCATGCCCGAGCACTGCCTGGCACAGAGTGTCCTGTCAGATTATGACCCTCTGGGCACTGCTGCAGCATAAATTATAAAAGCTATTATCAGTACGACAGACCAATCTTTCCAGTAAAATCCCCTGGTTGCCACAAGAGCTGCACACAGTCCCAGCGAGCCTCCCTGCCAAATGGATACCATGCATGAGAGCACACCAGTGCGTCTCCTCTAGTGTCTGTGGGACAACAGGACAGACTTAAAGCAGGCACTTTTACAAAGGCAAAATGCCTCCTGTGGCTCGAGAAACTCATGTCAGAAGTGTTGGCACCCAGAGTGTGACTGTTTCAGAGACCACAGAATTTTTCCAAGCATTTTAGGCATCCTCTCATACAGGACACTGTGACTGAGAGAGGGTAGAGAGAAAAGATCTCTTCTGAGTGCCACATGAGAGATGAATCAGAGAACTAGGTTGGAAAAGACCTTTAAGACCATCTATTCCAATCTATGACCTAACACCTTTTCATCAACTAAACCGTGTCACTGAGTGTCATGTCCAGGCTTTTTTTAAACACCTCTAGGGATGATGACTCCACCGCCACCCTGAGCAGATGATTCCAGCATGCAATCACTCTTTCAGTGAAGAATGTCATTCTAACCTCTAACCTAAACTTCCCTGGGTGCAGCTTAAAACTGTGTCCTCTCGTTCTGTCAGTTGTTGCCTGGGAGAAAAGACTGATCCCCATCTGACTACAACCACCTTTCAGGAAGTTGTAGACTGTGACAAGGTCACCTGTGAGTGTCCTTTTCTCCAAGCTAAACAACCCCAGCTCCCTCAGCTGTTCCTCACAAGGCTTGTGTTCCCAGCCCCTCACCAGCCTTGTTGTCCTCCTCTGGACATGCTCCAGTATCCCAATGTCTTTCCTAAACTGTGGGGCCCAGAACTGGACACAGCACTCAAGGTATGGTCTCACCAGTGCCGAGCACAGGGGAAGAATTACATCCCTGGCCCTGCTGGCCACTCTGTTCCTGACACAGGCCATGATGCCATTGGCCTTCTTGACCACCAGGGCACACTGCTGGCTCATGTTCAATCGGCTGTCAACCATTACACCCAGGTCTCCTTCTGCCTGGGTGCTGTCCAGCCACTCTGTCCCCAGCCTGTAGCACTGCACTATGTAGTGAATAAAAACCCACCAAAGAAGTCTGCCAAGAACATGAAGTACAAATGCTGCAACCAATCAAGGATCTTTCCTGTTTCCTTTATATTTTGATTCTCCAGGCTCTCCCTGGGTCTGCTCAGCTCCATGACTACCCACAGCCAAATAAGCTCCTGTGCCACTGAGAATTTTTTCTAATATAGGAATACAACCTTTAACTGCTCTTTTTACATAGTCTGGACAGCAGGAATGACTGACTCAAGGACACACGTATAAATCTGAGGAGTCCAAGCCCAGGAAAAACAAGAATTAATTGAGCAAACATTCAAACTCAACTAAACTAAACATGTCTAACTGCGGAGTAAACTGAGACTGTTAATGATTATCAAAGATGTTGAGCCAGCCTGAGGACAACATCATGGAGACAATCTGCCACAACAGAGGCTGTCTGCATCTTTCGTGCAAGCTGAACACCATATGGTTTGTTTTCTAAAGAAAGAGGACTGGTGATAAGCAAAAATAAGTGGTTGCAAAATCTCATTTGCCACAAAATACGTCACTTTTCATAAAATTCTCTTTGGATTCTACATTTTTGTTAGAGGCTGGACTTGAAAGGTTCCTTACATCTATATCAGAGGATTGGCAATAAATGTTACTGCAATATAAAAGATAAAAATAGTAACAGGAAATATGTCAGTGCTGCAGCATATTCTTTATTTCTGTACGCTGCAGGACAGGAGTATGCAAACATTTAGCAAATCAAGAAGAAAATCTTCTAGTACATAAGAAATCATTATAATATGTTTATCCCATATTTTGCCTCAGTAAAATAGCCAAATTATGAGAAAAAAATTATTTAAATCAAGATTTACTTTTCCATTACTTAATTTCCATCCAATTAAGTGTTTCTTCACTTAATTTATTTTAGTTATTTCATATCTTTGCAAATCTCTTCCTAATTTTGCAGACTCACAATCTGACTAAAATCACAAAACACAGAAAGTGTCTGTTACTAATGATGTGAAAGATTTCTTTCTGTCTATACTTGTTGTCCAATTACCTATGCAAATTCTCTTCAGCATATCTGGGAAGATGCATTTGCCAAAGTGGTTGTACCATTACTTGCCCTGCAGAGAGATTTGTATTGCAGTACAAAAGTGCTGCAATCTACAGATGTGATCTGTTCTGTTTTGAAGGATCAGTTTGGAAAATATAGTTTAGGGACTGCTTAACTCTAAGATATTTTGAATTAAATAATTCACCAGGAATTCAATTACAAGTGGAGCATCACCTTCTCTTGGCATAAAACTTTCATAGGGACTTTAGGAAATTGCAAAACACCACCATTTCCAAATTAATGAATCCAGTATTGATTTCTTACATATGAGACCGGGAGGACAGCTGCAACTTTTTATGGGTATGAAACTGAAATATATTTTTCTTTCTGGTTTGTGTCAGGACAAACACTGAATTTCTCACAAATGGCTACTTGCTACTGATCACAGAATCAATTTACTAAAGCCAATGTTGCCTGGGACAGAGTGGTCTGTGGCCCAACATCCCAGAGCCCATGGCATGCAAGGGAAGGAGAAGTAGCCGAACCTTCCTTGAGAAAGATGAGGCTAAAGTAGAGTTACTGAAATTCCTGCAGACTTACAGCAAGCTCAGGGTTAATTAAAATGACTGATTCATTTTTTTTTTAATTAGCATAGCTTGTGGCATATAAAAACCTAAGGAGAATTGTAGTCTGGTTTCAGGCCTGATATTTTGGTTTTCTGATGTTCTTTCCCAGGAAGTGTGATAAACATGATGGAATGTTTTTGTAATAATATTTATGTTATTTATTGCTTCTGACAGGAGGGACTTCTTTTTGATGTCACTCTGGTCTGACCAATGTGATTGAAGAGGTTTGCCTTTGTTTCACCAATCACATTGGTCTGTGAAAAATTGTATATGAGGGAGAACCATCCCTAATAAAAGGAGTCATTTTTTAGCCTTCTGATGACAGTCTGTGTCGTGTGTTATCTGAAATAGTGACAGTGAATCTTGTATATAAAAGACTAAGGAAAATTTTCACCCTGTGCTGCCCCATGTCAGCTACAATAAAAGACTCTTATTGGAGTGTTTCAAAACTCCCAGAAAGACAAGACAACTATCAAGGGTTTGGCCCTGAAATTTAGCAGTTGTTGCATTTTGCTGCGATCTATCATTACAGTACAAATGGAACAGCTTATCTGTTATCCTACAAATTGCTAAAATGTGCTTTTACATGCTATATAAAACCCTCAGGTTTCCACAGCACTCAGCCAAAAATTTCTGCGGTCTCCTTCCTTTCACTCACTACTGTCCCAAATGCCTCCTCAGTAAGTCAAGACACCCAGCACAAAAGGATTTCTCCAGGCCTCCATGTCCTTTTTTTTGAGTGAAGCAGAACTACTTTCAGCACCATCTCAAAAGCTGCTACAGATCAGCAGACAAATGCTGACATGGCCAATACTTTACTCCCTAATTTGGAGGGGATTCAAACAGGTCGTTTGATGGCACTGTGCTTTAGATCCCACATAGAGGGCATATATATCCATCATCATTGGCTGATTCCTACAGACATTATCGAGATCTCCAGCAGGCATGCAATCCGTGATTTATTTTAGATGCTGGGTGTCAGGATCAAAAATCCATGATCTGAGTAAAGGAACATTCAGCTGTAGCTCTTAGGCTTTAACTCCTGCCACCAGCTGAGATTCAGAAGCTTTCTGTCTCCCTGCCCCAGCCATGTACAGGCTGTCTCTGTTTATTGAAGGTTCTTAGTTTACAGACTTCTTCCTGCCACCAGCAGCCAATAATCTGTCTGCCAGAGTTTTAATCATGCTCCACTTCCTCTCATCATGTTCTCAGACTGCAAGCTTCTGCTGTGACAAGAAATCCTTAATTCAAACATTGGATGACTAGCACAGCTACAAAACACTAATGAATGCAGAGAAGTTTGTAACTTCAGTCTGGATGATAAACTCTTGAGGTTAGATGTTTATTTAAACTTTAGAAACCTCTCCTAGCATTGTGTTCTTTCAGAAAGGTATCTGCTGTCCCTGAGATCCCTTAAAAAAATCTCAAGACCATTTTCAACCCACTTGGAAATCTTTAAACATTCTCGTCAACGGTACGCCATCTTCTAAATTAAAGAGTGAACAAATTGAGCAATTCAAAATATTCAATGATGTGTTTGCTCCCTGTCGTTCAGCAGAGGAACCTGGTCAAGGTGTCTAACTTACACATGGCTATTTGCATGTGCATCTTCCCCATACTGACTGATTTTCTCTGTTGGTCTGTCCTATTTGAACATACTTGTGGTCATAACACCTCTACAAGGGCAGGAGCAGAACTATTTCTAGGATAGACTCCTGTTATTCTGATTTACTGGACAACAGAATCATAAAAAAACAGAAAAAACAAAACTAAAGGAAAAAACCCAAACAGATGGTTCCAAGAATCTGCATCTTGCTGCAGTACTAGCAAAAAATAGACTCACATATATTTAAGGGTCTGACCCAAAGGTATTTTATAAGTAGCCCGGAGCTGACCAGAAAAACTCAGTTTTCCTAATACTAATTGTTGTTGTTTAAATTTGAAACTGGGCAGAAACACCAATTTGTGTTCTGGTTTGGGTTTACCAATTTGAAATTTCCTAATCAAGAGCAAAGCAAGCTTAAGCTTAAAAGTAATAAGACTTTATTAACTAACACTAAAAGGAAAAAATTCCCAAGAATGAGAATGAAACCTTCAAAACACTCCTGCTCCCTCTCCAACCCTTCTTTTCTCACAACAATGCAAGGACAGCAACACTCAGAAATCTCAGTCAGTTTTCCACCTCTAAAACAGTCTTTCTTCACTTAGGGAGGGAAGCACCTCTCGTTCACTATGGAAAATTCTCCCACAAGAAAACAATTCTCTCGTGGATCCAGTCTTCAGGAACAACAGCCACCCAGAAGACCTGCATTCATGAAACTCCTCCAATGTTCACAGTTGTGCCTCTGGGCAATATCGATATATGGGGTTTTATTTTAAAGAGAAACTGTTCAAAGCAAAGGTTCTCTTTATTTATCTTTGGGATCACCTTCACCTCAAGGAACAGAGATTTACTTCTTTTGAGGGCAAAGAGTCTTTATCACTTCATCTCTCTATTCAACTTCTCATGGAATCAATAGCCCCTTCAACATTGCATTCTTCTGCTCAGGTCTACAATTTGAACTCTCCATCTCCCCCGTACTTCTCTATGGTTTAAAGGAATTATAGTCAATCACCATAGCTTATAAGAGTCTTTTCAGCCTGAAAGCAGCTTCCCATACTCCTTCCATCTGGACTGTCACTCCTTCTTGACTAACTCGATGTCTTCATGTGGTCTCTCTATATGTCTTTACTCTAATTTTCTTCCACTCAAGAGAGGATGGAGGTTTTTTCAGGTCCCATCTGTGCACTGATGCACTGAAAGAGTTAACAAAGGCAGTGTCTGGGCCCAGGCATCCACCTGAGGGATTTCGGCTGTGCTGGAGCTGTGCCAGGGTCTTGATCAGGCTGCAGCAGTCCATGTTGTCATGTTTCAAAGCTGTGCTGGTGGGAGCAGGTCTTACAGGACCTATGCCAAAAGGCAGCTACTCACTGGTCTTTTGCAGGGGGAAGCTGTACTGATCCCTAGTTCTCCTTTTCCACCCCTTGGTCTTATCAGGGTGGCTGCAGCCCACAGCATAGCTTCTCACCCTCTCTTTCTGCCCAGGGCTACAGCAAAGCCCAGCCCGGGGCCAGCAGCAGAGCAGAACTCTATGCTGGAAGATGTTCTCAAAAGCAGCTGAGCTCTACCTGGCCTGTGGGGTCTTTCCCTGCTCCCTCCACTTGGGCAAAGGTTGAGGGGGAAAGGTGTTCTCATTCCAATAGCCAGACCGAAAAGGCTGCTTCCTGGGCTTCATTTCCTTTCAAATATAAAAACGACCAGCAAATTAAATGCTTTCCCATTGGTCCAATAAAATATCAATCTCAAAACCAGCCAGATCACTTCCGTTGGCTGGTCCAACTAACACATTATTGCAATGCACTAACCACGAGATTTTATTTTTTGAATTCACCTTGCACAGTCAAGGATTTGATTTTCAGAAGGAAGCTTTCCTAGACATATTTTTCCATTAGAAATTTGGTTCCATCAGGTTAGATCAGTGACCTAGAGATTTAACAGAGCAAGAAAGACAATATCTCAGGGAAAACTTAAAGGGATCTGTCACTATAGCGAATAACAGATGACACGGACTCCTCGTGGAATTTCTACAAGAGTTTTGGAGAAATGAATCTGACTGCGTTTATTCAAGGGATCACTCCCTTTTTATACAGTTTTCCACAGACCATTGTGACTGGCGAACAAAAGACAACCCCTTCACCCACATTGGTCAAACCAAAGGGACATCAAAAGAATTCCTTCCCACAGAAAGAATTCCAAACATGAATACCATTACAAAAACAGTCCTGATGTTTATGTACTTCTGCTGGGAACGAGTTTCAGCAAGCCGAAACATCAGGAGAAACAGAGCTTTAGAAACTCTGAGACTCCAGGCCTGAAAACCAGACTACAGGGATCTGCCAGACATGAGTCAGGAAAATAAACCCTTTCCCCATCCTATTACACAGAGATGTTGAGATAGCAATACAGGGGAAATAGCAATGAAGACTGATTCCTCCCTAAATTTTTAGTGATTTTCTTCTGCAGAAATCATTGATCAAGATCCCTAAGATTAGCAAGAGGACCATTAACAGGAATGGGGCTGTCTGTCCACATCAGGGCAGATGACCCTCAACACATGAATTTAAGTAGGAGTAGCTGGGAGATTGCATTGTCACATTTTATTAATACTTTGTAAACTCCAAACATCTAGACAAAATGTAAGTTTACAGAATCCACTGTAGAAGTAGCACTTCTCTGAAGCACTTCAAATATTGGGATTTAGGCAGCTTTATTTATGGAGACCTTAACTTAGGGGGTTTACTGACCCTGATACTGCATGGGAACCAGGACATTCTGACTGTCCTGGGAAGATTTATAAGTCACAAGAATTTAGACAGAATGATAATTAGCATATCACAGGGTGAAAAAGTAGAATTTGGGGGTTTTATAGTGTGAGATACGGGGACAAAGATGGAGGAAACAGGGTGTGTCCCTGGGCTTCTTCTTCATCTCTTGTTCTCCATCTTCTCTGGTAGTGTGGCACATTTTGGTTGGTCTAGAACAAAAGTACACTGATCAAATTAGTTAATAGGTATTGGAGAATTGTTGTAAATAAAGCATAGGTAATTTTTAGTATAAGAGATAGCACCATCCCAAAGGGCGGAGAGTCTGACACAATCTGACCTGCAAGAAAGAACTCTGCAGGCCAGAGTCACAAATGAGAGATAACAAAGAATAAACAAATTCCTGAACAAGAGAACAGATGGCTCAACCTCTTCTTCAGAGGCTGGGCTGGGAGAAATAGGAAGCCTTCACAGAGACAGAGACAGAGACAGAGACAGAGACAGAGACAGAGACAGAGACAGAGACAAGTAAAGTCAGGTGAAAGCCAAGCACAGTAGCCCCAGGAAACCAACAATGCAACAAAAAAACATTTTTTATATTTTTATATTTATAATACCTGACATATATATATGTGTGTGTGTGCGTGTACAAATATAGTTCTATTATGTATCTTATGCTCCTAAAATTAGAATAAAAATGCCAAAAGAAAACAGAAAAATTATATCCAAATAAAAAACAGGGAGCATTTCACATTGTTAGATTCTTCCAGCACCTGACCTTGAGGTAGAGTGGTCACTTAACAGTGAAATCTTCAAGTATAATATATTTTAAATTAATGTTTTTCTTCTGCTAACTCTACTGTGTAGCAAATGACACAAGTACATTACATAGGTTTACTCATTTTCTCCACTGCTGTTTGCAGGGGATTTAGATCCAGCAGCTGTGGTGATATACTGCCAGCGTATATAAACTACCTCAGGAAGTAGAGGGCACCTCTAATTAACAAGTGTGAAACTATTGCTCAGATTTCAGGGAGAGAGGGGGAAAATTCTCAGGGTCTAAAATTTGGCTATTACACAACAGATAAATCACTCCGCATAAAAATTTCCAATGCTGTTAATTATACACTGAGAAATTTAATGTATATATACAATATATGCAATATGTACATAAATACCTAATTTGATATACAAAAAAATATGTACCAAGTAACACACACATATATACCTGCCTATGTGTGTGTATATATAAAGAAAAATTGTAATGAATATGCAGAGAGAATTAGGGACACTGGTTGGTTAAAGCAAAAGTTCAGAAAAGGTGATCACTGATGATCAACTTAAAATGAGCATTCTGGAATTTTTTACCACTCTATGCCATCCATCAAATATTTCATTCTTTCACAACCAACATATGAACTGCAGAATATGATGATTCATATATTTTGCTTCAAATTACCCAACATTCCAGGAAATACTTTGCTTTACACATTTCCTAGTACTTGAGACTATGTGTTTTTAAACACAAGGTTCTGGGGTGATTGCTTCCCAATTCAGAAGTTCAAGGAGCTCATTATGCAAATGAATCATGTGATAACTAATCCTGCTGTACCTTATTATAAAATATAATCAAAATAGGCAGAGTATAATATTAATTACTGTTAGAATAGTATGAATGCTAAGAAATAACTTCCATATAGATTTAAAGTTGAATAATACTAAAAGAGACATTATCAAGCCTCACAAATACTTAATTACAGATTACAGATTGTACAGGTTGTACAATTTACATTATATTATCATCACATTATAACGTGGCAATGGGGATCCAACATTCACAGGTGTATTATAAAAGGGGGTTCTCCTACCTGGTAATGGAAAGATGAACTGAGTAAGAACACTGTGGCAAAGTTTAATTGAAATCTTGTTAATACTTCAATGCGTCATGGTTTGATTCATTCAATTTTAAGATAAAATTTAAGACGTTATAATTTTTAAATTAATAAAATAATCTTGAATCTCCACTGCAAGCTGTCTCTTTATCTGCTATTTTTCATTTTATAAAGTTGTGGCCTCCATGGATATGGAGATGCTGTAGAAAAGTTAAGGATCAGGACTCATCTCTCTCTAGAGATACTTATCTGCTCTGTCTTTTTTATAATTTTTTAACTATGTATAGATAAACTTGGCTCACAGCAAAATCATCATAATCATGGCATCCTTTTGAAAAGTTCTCTAACTTGTTTTTTGTTGGCCTAATTATAAATTATTATACCCCAGGGTAGAAGGTTAGCAGCAGCAGGCATATATGTACAAATGGCCACTTTCCTGCTGTATCAATTAATACAAAAACACAGAGTTTCATTATCTCTGAGGGCCATGTCCCTGCAGCATTTCATATCATGGTCATATCTGGATTTAAAAGGTTTTGCCTTTGGGAGCCATATAGTTGGTTGTTGAAAAATATATATTATTCTTTTTAATTTTATGAAGAAAGAACTAAAACTCTGTGTAAGAGATGGGCTGACTATTGCCTATTTTCAGGTGTCAGAGGAGCACCACAGAGGGTGGGAACAGACGCAGCTCTGAGCTGGGCCAGCATGTAGAGGTGCAGCACAGGAACCCATTGGGGTTGATGCTGTCTCAGCCACAGAGAAAGACCCAACGCAAGTCTGGTTTCACAGTCTGTGCTCCAATTCAAAACTCAGAGTAGCAGAAACACACCCTGGAAATAGTAGGAAGAGCTCTCTGCCCCAGCAGGTCCCTTCAGACATCTCAAGAACTTTGCCAGCATGATCCTAATAGACAATGAGAAACCCAGAGGGTAACAAGTGACTGAAGGAGACAAAAGGTAAATCCAACTTAACATCTGCCCTTCCCTATGGCAGCAGTTTTGCATGTTTTTTGAATGCCCAGTCAGAATCAGAGAGTAGCAGAGAATGCCTCATCCCACTTAAATTTACAACTTTTTCTACCCTACCAGCCTATAACCTAATGCCGTCTATAATTCTGAAGCTGAAATTTGAAAATCTGACTTTTGAAAGATTTGATATCTTCCTGGTTTTCAAATGAAATTCTTTGGATGACTTTTATACTACAGAAGATAGAATCCACCCCAGCAGGAAAGCAGACAGAACTGGAAATTTCTAGTGGTAATTCTCCATACTCTTTCAAATGGGAGTGAAGCAACAGCAAGGAAAAACAAAACCAGAGCCATGTGAAATTTATATCACAGTAGGACTTACATCATTCCTGATCTTGCACAGTTCAAGGTCATCCATTTATACCACCTCACCCAGCTATGTTAATTAAACAACTACACTCTGAAGTGTGAATTGGACCCCATTCCATGATTGTACACCAGTCCTGCAGAGACAGGGGCTGCTGACAGAAGGGTGGAGGATGTAAAAAAATATCTGCTCTAGCCATTGGCAATAAGCAATAGGAATGTCTGTCCCCCAAAATGTCTACTAAAAATTCAATCTAGCTTCAAAAGTTGAAAAAAAAAATAAAGCACTTTGGAAAATGTCACTTCAAGCTTGGAAGCATTGAAATGACCACTAAATATAACTACTTTAACTGTCAAATATACATTAAACTGAAGAACCTTGAAAAGTGAGTTCATTCAAATTTTTTATACTCTACACCTGTCTTGTCAGAGTCTAAAAAAGGTTTTATTAGGGTATCATTCACCTGGTAACTCATCATGGGAGCCTCAATACACTGATGATCCACTAGACTGAAGTTCAGAGACTCCAAGGCTTATGGAGAGAATGGATTTCACAGTCCATTGAGTCAATAGATGTGTGGGTTAATGTGGGTGCTGCTGACACATAGTGAGTGCTTTTACAACATTAAATAGTCTTACTAAACTTCTCATGAAAAGAACTACTTTATATTCAGAATAATATGTTTTCCAAATTTGACAATTAAGTTCTGTTTTTCAGAAAAAAATATGCAATTCATTCATACTATAAATTATTTGCTAGATTTACCACCTAAATTAAAAGGGAAAACATTTTTTCTTCAGTTACAATAGCAAAGAGAACCTGTTTTAAAGATCAGTGTTGCATATTTCTACCCTTATGAGCATCATTATACACACAAACAGCCTTTCTTCAATGATTGAGACTGTTTGCATCATTAAAGGTCAAGTTTGAGGTTGAGACTGAACAATTTTAAATTTCAAAAGAGGCAAGGAGAACCTGTAACCAAAACGGAAGTCAGAGCCACCCTCTGTGGCAAAAGCAGTTACACCATTAAATGAGATTTTGGGAATGAAACTGATGCACACAGTTCCAGCACTGGTGGTACAAACAGTGCAGCTTTAATGTCAGCCCTCCTTCAGAGTCCTGGAAACTCAGTGTTCACCCCTCTGACTTCAGGGGGCAGATGAAAGCCAAGAAGGGCTGGCAGCCTCTGAAGAGACACTATATTAGCATTTGTTATCTGCTCTTTCACTGACTCTCCCTTCAGAAAGCTTTAGCGCAATATACTGACAAAAGTTTCACTGACATCCCTGAGGAAGAAGGTGGGTGGAAAGCCAAGGAGCAGCTCTCTAGGAATGCATCAATAAAAGGAATATGCCCTCATGAAGGAAGATTTACCCTCTGTATAAGGCCAAAGCAACAGTTTAGGAGAAATATATACTTGTGAAAGTCTCACGTGGTGGTTATTGATAGTTTAAGCATAACAAATTGGAAATCGACATTGTCCATTGGTGGTATTATTTCTTTGTGACATTACTCAAAGCAAGTCTCAATCATCTGGGAATAAAAAGGAAAATCTTCACATGTTTTAGGGTAACTTTCTTTCATGTCAGTTATCAAGCCTTTCATTCTCACATTTAGGGAAAGCTTTATAAAAAATAAACCTTTCTAAGAAACACATTAGAAATCCTGTAGTATTTCTAACTTGTTTATTAATATTTTTGATCCAAATACACACCTAATGGTTAATTAAGAATGTGAAAGATAGCTCTTGCTGCATAATGAAGGTTAATATCCCAAGAGTCAAATCTTGCTTTGCAAAAGAGCAAGAAGAAATGCAGATAAGAAAGATGAACAAGGGTAATGAAATAAGCCCCCTTTAATTTCACAATCCTATTAAAAGTTGGAAAGGAGAGTTGACCTGATGAGGCATTGCTCTTCCCCAATATTAAAATATTTTCCTTGAGTGTTGATTTTCTTTAGTGTGCCCCTGGTCTCAAAAATCCTTAGAAAATATCATGGCCATATTTTATTTTTCATTTTCAAGTTATTCTACTTTTTATAAATTCACCATCTGTTATTAGAAATACCTTGGGCACAAAAACATGGAAAAAAACCTTAACTGTGCCTCAAACACAGAGCTTAAGCCTTCACCTTCTTAGACTCTGATACACAACTCTTTCCAGAATTGTCAGTGCTAAGTATTGAATCAAATATCTATAAACACTATTTGAAATAAAAAATATTTGGGTCAGCAGTGGTTGTAGCCCACCCTGTTGTGACTCAGAATAGATATGAATTGGCATTTACAGAAAAAACATCAATTATGAATTTTGTGCTTGAAACAGTAACAAGGGCAGTGGATACACTCAATTTCTTAATTAATTAATTAATTTATTCCAACCCTTAATGCTACTTTACTTATTTGCTTTATTGTCTTTTTGTTATTGGAGGATGAGAAGGGGGATCAATAGTCAAGTAGAATTTAGTATGTAAAAACAATTTAGGACCTAATATAAGAAAACAACTGCAAAGGCCATGGCTATCCCATTTTGAAAAATGAAAATGTTCTAATATGAAATTAAAAGCTAATCTTCAAGCTAAAAATATTCAGAACAAAATATAGCTGTGTTCAAAATATGCAAATTTTTTTATTCACTTAAACTGGCTTAATTATTTAATAATACAGTGACTAATTGTGCCCTGAGTAGGCACAAGTGTGGCTGACTGAAAAGATTGAAAATGGCAGTTAAATAATTAATGTAAAAATATGCTGATGAGCCTAATAAAGAAAATGTGAGACACTGGAAATTAAATAGCTGGCATTCGGTAATCTACTTACAGCATAAAAGGCATTAGAAATATCCATTAACTTCATCTGCCATATATAAACAAACCTAGGAAGGAGACCAAAAGATAACATTTCCCACTTTTGCTTAAGAGGAATATGTGCAATTAGTTTTTCAACAATTAAATAAAGAATCCCATAATGTATGAATCTACAAATCTCACAGTTTACTTGAGAGTAAAATTAAAATATGAGGTACTGATTTGTTTTGGGGGGTGTGGGAACGAGGGTGTTGGAAGAACCACATTATACACTCAAATTTAATACAAAGATTGGTATTTATGATGTATGTGCATATTAAGTTAAATTAAGAGTTATATTCAAAGAGGAAGTCAAAACAGGAAGAGTGAATTCCCACCTGGAACTTTAAAGTTGCTGTAGGTGTCTTCTGAAGGTCTTTGAAACCAGGATAAACAAGCACCTGCCTGGTGCAGAGAAAAATTACTGCCCTGAAGCACAGGGTGGGGGAAGCAAAACAAACAACAACAAAAAAAGGTAATCTGAAGTCTTCTCAAGGCTGATATTCATAGGAGTGTGGGGTTTTGGTTCCCCTGTGGCAGACCAGCAGCATTGCTCAGAACAGTCAATGGATCAGAGGAGGCTGGGGAGAGACACCCAAGCCAAACCACACAACAGGGCAACTTCATCAGAGCTAGCATTAAGCCTGTGGAACAGTCTGTGCAGCTGGGAGAGCCCTGCCTTTCAGAGCTAATGAGGCATTGAAGTACATAACAGTTTCCAAATCACTAAAAAAAGAAATCATTCCACTTCCTCTGCCTGAATATTCTCCACTCTGTTTCTTTTTGAGCAGACAGGGTAGCAGAGCTGAGGTTTTTATTGTTGCTGCTCCTGAATTTTATTATTGATTCCAGCAATATATTTATAATTTAGGATATATTTTTGAATGCCTTTTTGCAGTACAACTTTTGCAGTAGAACTTAGGCCTGCAAAACTTCTCATACTTAAATGTGAACTCTTGGGGCTGAACTTACAGCAGCCTGTCAGAGGAGTGAGTGCTCCCATTCAGCTTCTGGACATGCATTTGGCAGATGAAAAGAAGGTTAAGCAATTTTAGCCTAATTCTGTACCTGCCTAGCTAGGCCTTAACATTACTTAACATTCTTTTAAGGAGAAGCACACAACTAACAAAGTGTTAGGAATCAGGAAAACAGTTTTAGTCTTTTCCTTCTTCTCCCCCTGCACCCCAAAGTTAAATAGTACAATAGGTTCAACACCAAATACTCTTAATTTTCTCTCCAGACTCTAAGAAGTGAATCTGTGCACTCCTTTTGCTTTTGTAAATTTACACTGTTTTCCAGCAGAGAAATTCTCTTGACAAAATTACAAATCAGAATAACTACGAAAGTAGCCTCATGTAAAACTCACATAAGTAGCTGTATAATCAAGTTTATGTGATTTTGGCACCATCTTGCTGAATAATACAGGGTTTTACTGCACGCAGTTTAGCACTCAGATTAAAAACTATGCTAAGGACCCTAATTAAAAATTATGTGCGTACAGCTACCTATGAAAAAAAGGAAACCCTGGTCATCCTAGAATAAGCCCTATAAAACTAAAATAAGAAAATATCTGCCTTGAAAAATCATCTGTCTTCCAGCTGATGGAAAGACAGATTATATGAAAATTCTCAGTTCAGGGGCCTTCAGATAAAGTCTTTTAGTCAACAGCTGTCAGAAGAAAGGAACTCTGCTTTCCACAGAACCTAGCAGAATTCCATATCCACAGTGGGACAACTGCGAGGAAACTCCCAGCACTCAGTACTAATCAACACATCACATCGGCGGGAAACAGGCTGGAGAATCCTTGATAGGATTAAAGCCCCTTCCACCCTGGCAGTGGTGTACAGGCCTGCAGTGTGCAAGGCAGATGTTGACACTTAGCAAGCGCTCTGAGGAGTCTCTGTCATGCTTTCCACACCAAATAACACTCTGGCCTTGAGAAGGGTGCCCTAGGCAAACTTCATGGCTGTTCAGATGTTTTCTGCCAGTGAAGTGGAGCAGGTTACAGAGTTAACAGGACTCCACAGCTCCAGGTGGAGCCATCTTCCTGCTTTTCTGTTCATCCTCTGACAAACTCAACCCAGGCACAGTCAGCACTTGTGAAAAATGGCTTGCAACATCACCAGAGAGCCTATTATCATAATTCTCTTCTCTGTACCATCTAATGTTTCTAACAGCAAATCAAACAACAGATATATAACATCTAGAGTCAAACAACATGTTGTATTCCTAAGAGATTTGCTCTGCAAATATTGGAAGATGTCCTCAATAGCTAATGTTATCATTTCTCCATTTTTCTTATGAAACAACAGGGAAATTACAGTAAAAGTCACTATATATATTTATAAAAATAAACGTCTGTTTAGGAAAAAAAAGCAATATATGCCACAGAATCATGCCTCTTCTCTGCTCTGTTTTATATCTGAACAATCAAGATTCTTCTGCATTTATTTGCAAATGCACCCATTTTTTCTAACACATTTAGGAGGAGAGTTTTTGCTCGCATTTACATAGACTTAAGGTAATGGCAATACATGATGACAGTGTCTAAAATTATTATTTTTCCTTGTAAGTTTCCTTTTATGTTAAATTTTCAATTTTCTAATTTCAGGTTTGTCTACTAGTCCTACAGGAATACCAGTAGAATGGATTAAAAAAAGTGCTAGAATAGAAACTACCTATTAAGCTTACTCACCACAATTTGAAAAGAAAAAAAAATCTCCTTTAAATTATTGGTTCTGCTAATCCGTAACACAAAAGAGACAAATCTAGAGAAAGTAAAGACCAGAAGTCTGATCTTGTTAACAAAGTATCAACCTTAAATGAAGGTGTTGTCACACTCAGTCACTCGACTTCACAATAAATGAAGATGAATTTTGACATGCAAACACTTCACATTTTGAAAAGCAGATCAGATATTAGTCAAATTTTAGCCAAAAACAGTTGTAGCATGGGGATGATTCCTGGTGGTCGATAAATGTTTAACAAACACTCATTAGATGGTTTAACACAGAGTTTCAAATGCACTTTAAAACTTGTACTCTGCTAGGTCAAGTACTTAACAAAAGCACAAACATAACCTATCTTTCCAGCTTGCTGTGGTGATTTCATTGGGAAATGCGATTTAGCTAATGATTCAGTTATCTTTTTATAACCACTCACATAAATCTTGATTAAATGTTATGCAAGCTCCAACACTAATTTAAATTACTCCTATTAAGAGTCATGTCCAAATAAGAGCATGACTGTCAGCAATAACAGCCTTACAAAGGTATATCTATACAGTACAAGATTCAAAAATACAGAATTCCCCACATCCCTGTCCTTCCTCTGCTGTCATTTTAAAGCTGTTGCACTTCTTATTTCCATTTTTCCCTTACTTGCCTACATTTTCTTTTTCAAAAGTGATCTTCAAAAGATAAAAATGGGCAGTAAACCTTCAGATGTTTTGTAGGTAAACTCTATCTATTTGTCTTTTATGGTGAGCAATGCAAATTTTGGCTTGTAGAAAAAAACCTTATTAGATATGCAGGCATTTCTCTGGAACCACTATCATAAAAACCACAGCTAAGTCATTAATCTTTTCAGAAAGCTTGTTGAGATCCCCATAGGCATTTAAATGGCTCATAACAGCCTCACATATGAAATACAAAGCTGCAGCCAAGAGTCTGACAGAAGTGCAAATTTGGACAAATAAGACCATTGAAGCTTCAGCTGAAGAGATTTCTCTTCTCTCCACAGGACAATGGGTTGATAAGACCAATGAAGAAGGTTGAAACTACAAATGAAATAGAAATGCCAAATTCATGCCAGCAATCCATGGACTGTTAAAAGACTACCTGCTTGAAGACATGTATTAAATGATTATAAATGAGCAGCTATCAAATGATTATATCACTGCAGAGAGAGTGTCACTCGACACCATAGGACAAATGATAGAGCATTTGCCCAGAGGTGAACATCCCTGTCTGTCTTGGTGGACTATTATATCATACTCAGGGGAGTGAGGTGAACACTTGGTGTATTATATCAATAAAATTATGACATCTTCTTGCACACATAGAGAGGGAAAGAAACCAAACCACCCATTTTCTGGGATATAAACAAATTAGTGGTTATCATATCCATGGACAATCAAAATTGCACCAAAGAGCTTACAAACTAAACAGTCCTCAGAAAGAGCAGGCACAGATTTCATTGTTTGCCTCTGGACTAGCTCCAAGATGCTTTCCAAGTTAGGTCTGTTTGCTGCAGGGTATTTTACAATATTAGGATTAGTATGACACCCAAATCTACTCTAAAGCTAAAACGGTGAGACTCCCTTACAAAATTTATTCAGACAGGACTATGAGCTGAATCAGAGATGCTGAGACCTTCATCACAGAAGCTGTACAGAGACAAAAAGTTTTTCCAGATCCTGGAGAAAATATGGACTTGGCCAGGAACAAACACTTTGAAGTTGTTTTTGTAGAGAAAGTGGAGTAATGGTTGGGTTTTTTTAATGGGAAGTACAGAGTAAAAAGAATTGCTGCCTGTGTGAAAGAGACAGCAGGTATGAGAAAAGTTAAAACAAAGTTTGCAAAATGAACCTACAACAAAAGCATAACTGAAATGTCATTATCTCCAGGAAGGACTTTATATAAATACCCATGCTATCACTATTTTTTTTCATAAGCCATTCCAAATTTGTCTTCTTGGTATCAGCCAGGTAAATATTCAGGACTTTTAAAATTTAGTGTTAAATTAAACTACAAAGTACCACTGTTTTTCCTGCTTGCCCAACTCTAATGGAAATACTTAATGCTATGTTGGAAAATACATATTATTATTGTTGAAAAAACAACGTATTATCTGGCATTTTAAAAGTTCTACAACGACGAGATGCAGAAGAACATGAATGTGTGTTTGCATTCAAGGACAAGAAATATGCAGCCTTTGTGATAAGTTACACTTCCTCACACAGGCATCTTTTCTGAGATTTCTGCAACTTCAGTAGTCAATAATCCTTTTCTTTTTTTGAACAGGGTGTAAAACAACTTGGGATTGTTGAACTGGCCACATGGAGAATTATTTCCATATTCAGTTACTTTAGCATGCAAATAAAGCATAGCTCTGGCACTGTGGTATAAAAGGTCTGAGACCTCATCTGCTTTAAGCACATGTAGTATTTTTGGGAAATACTTTATGATATGCACAGAAGTATAAGCAAGTTTATATAACCCAAGATTAATAAGCAAAAAACCCAACTGTAGAACAGTTTCACTTTCACTTGTGCTGCAGATCAGCTAAGAAATCTAGTGACAGTGAGATGGCCCAGGCTCCTCATTCCCACAGCAAGTTTAGCTCTGCCATGATATCTCATCCTTTACAATCTGGTACTACAGAGGTTGGACTTGAAAGTGCTGCCTCCATCCCCACTGCTGTGTCTGGCTAGGCAAGAGGATAAGGAGAGTCTGCAACAGCCCCATCTAAATTCAAACACTCCACCAAGTCTGCAAATCATTTCTTAGTATCCCAAAACTTTCTCCCTAAGTACTTCAAAGAGACAATTCAGTTCAAAGTTACGGGAGATGAACCCTGGGCTATTCCCACTGCTGAATTAATCAGCAGATAAGGAGCTCTTACTCTTCTGAAATAAGCTGAAAGTTATTAGAAAGTTTTAACAGTCTTGTCCCCCCTGTCCCCCCCATCTAAGAGGGGAAAAAAAAACCATTAAATATTAAAAGTATTTCATGGGCTGAAATTAGGAAAAAGAAATCTATGATGATGCATGTGGATGGTTTAGTTTCAATATTTTTATGTTCGTTTAATGATACTTCTTTGTATCATTATATTTGTATTTTTCAAGTGAGAATTACCTTGCCTTTCTAGATGAAAACCGGTTAAAAGCAAAATCCTACAACTCTTCAGTCTTCAAGATATCAAAACAGAAGAGGGTGACAGCTCTAAAACTACTTGCAAAATGGAAAATTAATCAGACTTACTTTTCCCCATGAACACGGTGAATGGGTGTTTTACAAGGAGTAAATGGCAGAATATTACCAAAGATCCCTCTATTGCTGCACAGTCAGGATGCTCTGGGAGCACTCAGCATCATCCTGCTTAGAGAGGAGTCAGCTGTCAGAAATGGAGCCTGAACTTGGATGCTCTCTGGATTTCCCTCTCTAGACAAAACCGGGCAAAACCTAACACTGCAAAACAGCTCACATTTTTTGGAACACAACTAGAAAATAATAAAACAAAAATCCAAGCAAAAGACATCAAAACAGATTAGTTTGATTAAAGAAGTAATTTTTTTAAGAAATGCTTTCTACTGCCTTTTTTCTAGAAGTCTGTTTTCTCATTTACCCTTTCTTCAAGCTGTCAGCTATCAAAAGCAGTCAATAGAATTTGCTTAAAGACCGTACAGGGGCTACAGAAAAGTCTCGAATTATTCCTCCAATATTGCTCCTCAGCTGCTTCCCTTTTCAGTGGGTTGTCACATATTTTGCTGTTCCTCAAACTGTCGTCTCATTGATTTTGTAAATTTACATCAGGAATATGGAACCCTGAAAACAAAGTTACAGGTGCTCTACAGCTGATCAGAAATAAACTGAAAATACTGTTTTCCTCTTGTTTTATTTGTCTGTCCCTAGGTTTTTTTTAGAGAATTCATATAGGTTTTGATTTATATTTAGGAAATCATACTGCTTTTTAATTCAAATGAAAGCTTCCTACTTGGAATACATTTTCTAGACAAGAAAATGTGGGTTTATTCACACCAAACTGCTTGGCAGTGGCTGCCTGCCTCTGCTCTAATTAATATTTAATTATTTATTTGAATTAGAGCAGCTTTATGAGTGTGTGACAGACCAGAATAGCCAAGGAGCTGCAGAACAAAATCAGCATTTGCAAGAGCCCAAAGTTCAAATCCCTATCCTGATTTAATTTTTGGCTTTGGGAGGTAAGACAGCAGCTGCCTCCCCTGTGGTGGGAAGAATCATTCAGGATCTGACTTGAATTCCTGCTGAGAAGCTCACAGTCAAGATCTGAGCAGCGTCTGTTGTCTTGGATGTAAATTTGGATCAGTGCTAAACTGCTTCCAAGAGATGTGCTGTATAATTAGCAGTTGCAGAGGGCTTTGAGATGGAATATTTCTTAACTGGAAGGGGTAATGGAACAATACTCTTGTGCTCAGAACTCCATAACAACTATTCCTGTGAGCTACTCATGGCAAATCTTAAATCAGAATTTGGACAAGGAAGAAGCAGAAAAAGCCTCCAGTTTTATAAAGCTGCAACTAATGAGAAACATCACACACATTATCGAACAATGTGATGGGTGATTCCCAAGTCTGATTTTAATAAATGCACACAAAGCTACAGAGGAATGATCCATTTGTACCTGTTTCAACTTATTTATGTTTATATTGTTCTTGTATTCGAGATTTGCTACACTTTACATGCAACTAAATCAACGTTCAGTAAAACTGTCTTTTGAACAGAGGTAGGAATTGTAATCACAAAATTTTAGGGATTTTATCATATAAATAATTTATATAGTATTTCTATGGACACATGAATTTATTTAGTCTAGACAGCCCCACAACAAAATCTTCCTTGGATGCCCCTAGAAGTACCCCACCACTTACCCAAATAATGTCCTAAATGACAAAACTTTGTTAGCTGCCATATGATTACTTAGGCAGGCTGAAAAAAAAAAAAACACAAGTGCCCCATCTGTAGAACTATGAGATGACATGACTGTTTTTTCGTTCCAGTAGTCATTTCCTAATCAAAGCACAGCTGTTGAGCTCACAAAAATGTCACCTACAATCGGATGGAGATGGTTTTAATTGGCTGTGTGCCGCCATGCATGCTGCAGAGTTTTCTCAATTGCTGTATGCTATAAATGCATATGATAAAGTTGGCTTTTCGCAAATTTTAAAATTAATGCTCTATGTATAATGTTGAAAAACTCTACTGTATTAATATAGTTTATTTCTGCTAGTAACAAAACTTAGAAATAGTAGTGTAATAAATATAGTTTTCTTAGGCTATAAAGTGGTAAGGTTTTTTGTAACTAACTCAGAGAATGGTAATCAGGAAATTCTTCACATTCTTGGATTATCCTATCTGATGAAGATGATGGTACGGACACCAAAAGCCCAGGGAAGGAATTTATTTATCATCTGTTATCAAAGAATCTGCAACAGACTGGGACCACAAATGGAATGAAGAGTGGGAAGTTGGGGGGACTCAAAGGAATGTTTTTAAATAATGCATGAAGGTCTATGAATATGCAACATGTAGGTGCATTTAAAGAAGTGTTTCTGAGATTGTAAACTGTGCTCTTGGCTGAATGCCAAAGACACCCGGCCAGACATATATTTTTGCTTTATTGTCTTGTCCTTATGGTCTTTTATTAAATCTTTTAAATTTTACTAAGAAAGTGAACCTTGTTTTTCACATGCAAGAAACATGATTTTGCTCCTGAGTGTGGAACCATGGATAACCAGGGATAGCCAGGGATAGTCAAGGGAAGGATGAGAGGAGCAGGAGCTGGGAGGCTGCGGAGGGCTGCCCCTTCCTAGCCCTTGCAGCACTGCTCTCTGAACACACCCATGCTCCATCACAACAAATAAAAGCTGCTTAAAGGTTGTCCTGTGCCAAAGGAGTTAATTAATTCCTAATTGTTCACCTCGAGGTGTAACACCATTGACAGAATAAGGCCTGATGCACAAAGTGAGTTTGTGAAGAACTGATCCAAGATCTAGTGCAGTGCCATCAGCACTGGTAGTGCATGAGGACTGAACAGGGATTCCTCTCTGACGCAGGGAAATGCATTTTTGGCAACATTAACATCTTTCAGGCATTCCAGTCAAATTCACAAAGTTTAGAATGAACATTTTCCCATACTTCAAAAATAAAATATTTGTTTTATGAAATCAAGCATGACTTTCCTATCTGAATTTCCTTTTAGTGCTCTTGTAGAATAAATAAGCCTTCAAATATTCCGAATAGAAAGGAAACATTTTTATTTTACTTGAAAGACCAAAGCCAGATATTCTATTTCTTTTAAATACTCAAACTATTGTGTCTATTTTTTAAGAATACAAATTTAAAATAAAAAAAAAGAAAGCTGTTGTTGGTTGTTGGAGTAGTTCTATATGTTAGATGGACTTGGTTCACTCGCATACAGTTTTTCAGGATTTGAAGGTACCACTTGCAGTTTGATGAGTACTCTAGAGCACATTTCATATCCCAATGTGTCAATTTATTGAAGCACCAACTGGTGGAAAATACTTAGCTTGCCCAATTAATTCAAATTCGCCAGGAGCTGAACATCTCTGTCATATTTTATTTATTTAAATGCCTTTCCCAAACCACATTATAAAGCTTATTAGGCAGAGGTGACCAGAGTAGTTTAGTATTTTTTCCACTGGAAAAATGATATTTCAGGAAAAAAGGTGTATCAGCATATTAAAACCCCATTCCAACAGGGTTGGAATTAGATTATATTTAAGGTCCTTTATAATCAGAGAATGGTATGAGTTGAAATGGTTTATTTACTCAGCATTATAAATGTCTGACTCAAAGTGACAGTAAGACTAGAAATTCCATTTCCTAAATCCTATGCTGCTGACCTTGGAATGTAAGAAAAAATTGTAACTACATTTCAAAAAAAAAAACAAACTATTAAATATTTCTTCCTATAATAAAGAAAGGAATTCACAGATGAATAGCATGACATTTACCAAAACAAGTTGCACACAAGATGATAATACAAGTAATTCCTTTCCATTATGTCAGTAATAAGTGAAACAAAATGTGTAAATTTTGCTCTTATTAAGGTTAAAAAATAGAAATGACCCNATTCCTTTGCTCAGGTCTACAATTTGAACTCTCCATCTCCCCAATACTTCTTTATGGTTTAAAGGAAATATCATGATATGTTATAGCCAACCAACCACAGCTTGCAAGAGTCTTACATCTCGAAAGCAGCTTCCCACACTCCTTGCATCTAGATCTTTATTCCTTCTTGACTGGCTTTGACACTTCATGTAGTCTTTATATACTCAAATTTTCTCTCATTGGAGAGAGAATGGAGGGTTTTTCAGGTCCCATCGGTGCACTGATGCACTGAAAGAGTTAACATAGACAGTGTCCGGCCCAGCCGGCCATGCTGGAGCTGTGCCAGGATCTTGGCCAGGCCAGGCCAGTCCATGGTTTCAGATTACAAAGCCATGCTGGGAGGGGGACAGCTCTCAGAAGGCCACTACCAAAAGCAGCCACTTTTGGTCTTTTGCAGCTGGGAGGGAGTTGGACAGATCCTCAAATTCCACCCCTTGGTATTATCAGGGTGGCTGGCCTACAATCATTGCGTTTCCCCCCCCATCTCTCACCAGGCACAGCAAAGGAAGAGTTCAGCCTGGGCCAGCAGCAAAGCAGATGTTCCCAAAATCAGCTGAGCCCTACCTGGCCCACATGGCCTTCCCCCCACCTCCCCCTACTAGGCCCAGGGCTGAGGGGGAGAGGGGTTTTCTCTCCGACAACCAGAAGAGAAAAAGAGCAACCTTTGCGGGCTTCCTTTCAAATGTAATAAGAACTAAAACACTACATGCTTTCCCATTGGTCCAGTAAAACCTCAATCTCAAAACCAGCCTGCTCACTTCTGTGGGCTGGTCAAACCACCACACCCAATGAGCTACAATTCTGTTGAAGATCACAAAAGGTTTAATTCAAGATTAGCACTAATGAATCATCAGGGCACCTCACAAGCCTTCAGAAGGGTTGGATGTAAAAATAATTACTTTTTAAGACAGTACCTGATAAGATTGTTGTTTTGATGAATTGGCACATATGGAACTTGGAGCTGATGAATTGCACTGATATCAATGCTATTAAAAGTTGTTTAATATGCACATGATTTGATTTATGATTTTTTCAAAATAGAATAGCACTCTCATCTCATATGAATTAAAACACAATGATAAAACATAGCAGTAGTACAGGTAATAGGTATTGGATAAATTCTTCCACTCTGTAACTCTTTCCATTGTCAGCAGGTTTAATTGTGGAGTATGACAATCAATACATGTATCTATATTTTTGGAAAGTCAAAACTGACTTTATCATTGGAGAGAGAATGGTGAAAATCCCTGGTAGTTCTACATAGTCAATATATCGCTTAAGTTCCTACCTGCTAATTAGAAATGTCCATGAGGTGTTTCTATTTCCATATATGGTGATACACCATATATGGAAACTTTATTTTGTGTAAAACTTAAACTTTTAGGTACTTTTAGTCACACACTTCTATGGTTCTCTCATCTGTAATATTCCTAACAAAACTAAGCACAATGGAATGAAATAATTAATAAAATCTAATGCTTCAGGCTCTCTGTTAGTTTGACAAGCCCACAGAAGTGAGCTGGCTGGTTTTGAGATTGGTATTTTATTGGACCAATGGAAAAGCATTTTGTTTGCTGGTTGTTACATTTCAAAGGAAGGAAACCCGGGAAGCAGCCTTTACTTTCTGCCTGTCAGAGAGAGAACACCTTCCCCCCTTGGCCGTGGGCCAAGTGGGGGGAGCGGGGAAAGTGCCAGGAAGGGTTCAGCTGCTTTTGAGAACATCTTCCAGCATAGAGTTCTCCCCGCCAGCTGCAAAAGACCAGTGAGTGGCTGCCTTTTGGCACAGGCCCTGTAAGACCTGCTCCCACCAGCACAGCTTTGAAACTTGACAACATGGACTGCTGCAGCCTGATCAAGACCCTGGCACAGCTCCAGCACAGCCGAAATCCCTCAGGTGGATGCCTGGGCCCAGACACTGCCTTTGTTAATTCTTTCAGTGCACAGATGGGACCTGAAAAAACCTCCATCCTCTCTTGAGTGGAAGAAAATTAGAGTGAAGACATATAGAGAGACCACATGAAGACATCGAGTTAGTCAAGAAGGAGTGACAGTCCAGATGGAAGGAGTATGGGAAGCTGCTTTNGTGTTAGTTAATAAAGTCTTATTACTTTTATGCTTAAGCCTGCTTTGCTCTTGATTGAGAAATTTCAAATTGGCAAACCCAAAGCAGAACACAAATCAATGTTTCTGCCTGGTTTTGAACTGAAACCATGACAGGTTCATACATATTTTATTTATATCCCTTTTCAGAGTCTTGTACTAGCACTACAGACATACTAGATCACATAAATGTCTCTTCCTACAAATCTAGCTCTAAAGTCTTATACAATATCGGTTTTACTACTGAAAAATAAAGAGAAAATAAATACACTTTATAAACACAAAAATATGGGGTTTCTCCTTCTTCAAGGATAAGCCTGGACATGAATGTGGCTAACACCTCAGAACAAGCTGAAAATCACTGGGGAAATAAAGAACTTCCAAGATGAGCTAAATATCACAGATGTCAGACTATTTGCTCTTGAGGACTCATTAGGAACTAGAGTAAAATGCTTTAAAATGCACACAAAGTACATAACAGTAGTTTTTTTTCCAGCCAAAAACCCTAACAAACTAAAGCTCAAGAAGAAAACACACTGCTGAAAGTGTGTATGCAGTAATTCTCCCTGCCTTGTGCAGCTTCAGAAGGTCAAATGTTTATCTCCTAAGAAGATTGTTTTAGATTCACATAGAATTGACCTAAATCCATACAAACTTCAACAAAATTTGTGGCACTATAAAAACTGGCTTATATTTAGGCAACATTTTGGAGGATGTTCTTTTGACTCCTTTATTTTCCTTTGTAACTGTGAAACAACAGGAGAAAGATTACAGTTGAGAATTACCCTGACTAGGTAAATTTTCAATAAAAATATGATGGGGAGCATAAACAAAACGTTACTGCCAGTCCTCTAAAGCCACATCTCTCCATGACAACAGCTTAGGAGTTTTCCCTTGCCAGCCAGATGTGAGGATTCAGGCAAAATCTAAATTCAAAATTCAGCCCACCCTAACAAGTGACAATACCAGAGGACACAGATGTGCCAAAGCAAATGGATGGCTCAATCTCAAGTTCAGAGAAATGTAATATAAAAATTCTTAGAAGATTATTTATATTTCTTTTCAAAGGTCAAGAAAGATTTATGTAGTGGGAAAAAGAGCTGTCTGGCCTGCTTTGCCCATGTGTAGATGTTTAAATGTTTTTAAGTTTCTACCCAAACTCTAAAAATTATGCAGAAAATTAATTTTTCTTTTCCTCTCTAGCAATTCATCAACCTTAATTATAATCATGCTGGAAAAACACAGAACTCTTTATGGAACCTTTTAAAGCCTGAGTTGTTCTGCTGCCATTATAAAAAAGCTAAATCGTTGCGCAATTTAATTTAATTTCTTCAATACTGCCTCATGTTTTCTAAACAAGAAGTACAGCTCTCCTAAGTTTGAAACATCTGAAATATTGATTACAGCATACTTTCTTTTGAGAGTAAAACATATTAAATGAGTTATCTTTCTCATTCAACAAAAGCCATAATGAAGGAGAAATGATTAGAGCATACCATCTACACATTTTTTCCATCTACTTACTGAAGTAAAACAGAATTTTTGGATAAGTAAGTGTGGGCTTATATGTTACTACTGGCAAAAAGAAACTTGTTTGCCCACAAAAAAGCTGTGCTTGTGGGTGCACACTCCCTCAATACTGTGACTGGTTGGAAGGGTTTGGTGAAGAGAAGATGGTTTTCTGTGTTGCAGTGGAGTTCCCAGCTTCAAGGCAGGTTTACTAGATGCTGGAGGATTTTTCTCTGTCTTCTTGTCCAATCAAAGCCTGTTTTTTTTTTTTTCTTCATATAGTTAACAGGATTTCTTGTCTTCCATGTAGACTAATAGGGAGTTTTCAGCCCTTTCCACACTGGAATATTCAATGATATCTTTTTTTTTTTTTTAATCTCAGCAGAAGAAAATGAGACAAAAAAAGATCGAGCTAGACAAACAGGCAACAAGGGTAAAAGCTACTGTCTTGGTTTCATTCTCTTAGGGCAGTACATAAGAAGCAGTTAAAAAAGAAAGAAATTGCATAATGCCCCTGAATGGCAGCAGCCCATAGATCCTGCACTCTTTTGGAGACTGGAGATGGGCTGCATTTCAGCTCCAAGCATCAGAGGGATTGACCTGAAGCAGATCTGACAAATATGGCACATCTTTAAGGCATTTGTGCCCCTTCACCTCCTGGGTCTATCACCTCGGCCTAGGCAGCTTCTACCCAGTTTTACAGGTACACCATCAAATATCTCAGCCAGATAAGAAGAAACATTGAGCGTGAAAGAGCAGCTCATGTAGTAAATGAAATGAAACTTGCACAGAAGGCTGCATTCCCTATAAAAGATAGGCAGCCACAAGGATCAAGACATCTCAAAATAGGTGAACAAGAAAAGAAAAAAGGGAGCTACTTGATTATAAATCTTCTGGTGGAGGATAACTAGAAAAAGAAAGGAGCAGCTGGCCACAGACAGTCCTGAGAAGCCCCTTCATCTTGTGTAAATCAGTAAAACAGCTGAGGGTGTTTTCCTCAAAAAAATTTTCTTGAAAACAGACAACTTTAGCAATCATTGGACCAAGAAGATAAAATAATGTGTCCTTATTGTTCCCTTTATGACTCTCAAGGGGATCATTACAAACCTTAAGAGCAATGTGAAGTCAAAAGACATCATTGGGACTGTGTACCTTAGTCATTCATGCCATCGGTCCTGCCTGTATCAATATCTTTTCTTGCTTGCTGAGATTTATCTGTACTTGCCAACTGGAAAAATGTCTGTGTTTCTTGGTATGAACTACTTTTGCATCTTAAGCATTCTTATTTTGGCATTTGTCAATACGAAGGACTATTTTCATTAATAAAAAAGCTCATTTTAATTCATGGTAAAAACTGCAATGGATTTTAGCATGCAATTAAAACTTTTGGACTTTGTTAAATTCTGAAAGAACAAATACAAGTAAACAAACTGTGCTCTTTCAGTTAACATTCTGGGGAGCCTAAATGAGAAAATAGCACCACTTTTGTCATTTGGTCATTTTTTCCCATATTAATTGTTTTCCAGTGGAGAAGCCTACTTAGAAGTATAGAAATCTATCATATTTACCTATCAAATGTACAAATAATGATAAAATCCCCTGTAATGCACCAATATGTCTGAAGAATTACAGAAACAGCCACAATAAAAGATAGATCAAAGAGACACTTTCTCATATGATTTGAGAAGAAATCAAGCGAAAAGCAAGTTTGAAATATCAGTGATTTAATAAAGAAACTAAAACAGTCAGAAAGAGCCTACCATCCAACTTCTTTGAAATATTAATGGCAAAGAATTGTCAAGTTGGTCTTTCTGCAACAGAACACCACATGAAAAGCCTAGGAGACAGGGATAATACCCTTGTTATCAGTGTCAACCCTCATGATCTCTGTTTTCTCAAGGCTTCTCCATTCTCAGGTATGAATTAATTCTGGATGCAGTTGGGCAACAGATGGGATGTTACTGAAATGCTCTAACATATCTCATAAATAACTGCCCAAATTTCATCAACTACTTTACTGTTCTTTCCCATCTCCTCCACAGATAAGTGTATGTAGAAACTTGCATTGATACAATTTATGCCATCAAATTTTACAGAGAGGAAAAGTTTGACAGTCTAGAGAAGGCTGAAAAGGCATATTTTCTTCCTCTTAAAAAAAAAAATTATATTTATATATGCATACACAGAGAGAGAGACTTCTCAATCATTGCAGAAAATTATAAATAATGCATGAAATGAAAAATTCCTGTTGGACACACTAAGTGTACAGACAGTACCATCATGGAAGCAACATTTGCCATGTCATTCACTTACTAAGAGACACTGACTCAAAAGTTGACAGAAAAAACATCAGCAGTTACATATTTCAACCTGCACAGTATTTGTACATTTTCCATTTGTTTTCCAAGTCTGCTCAAAATTATCCTATTGCCAACCTTCAATCACATCAGGCCAGGTTTCTGTGTTAGAAATAGGTAGAGATGGTCAGTGAATCCAGATTTTTATAAAGGAACTTCAAGTATCAGTGGATTGATAAAGTGGGAGTTTCCTCTGCAATTAAAAAAAAAACCAACTAAATTTTAATTTACTCTGAATTATTATCAGGAATCAAATTAGCTATATTTGTTTGATTTTGGTCATCCTATCTATTCTGAGACAAACTTTGAAGGAACTTACAATTCTATAAGGATTTAATTTGTGACCATCAAAGCCATGCAGGCAGTCAAGCATTTTCATTCTAGTGTCCGTGGAAGAACTGTTTCTCACTTCACCACTCATATCACAGATAAGGCATACTCTGTGTAAAAGATTTTGGGAAGGATCTGCATGAAACATAAGCTGAAAACAATATACCAGGACTTTAAAAAAGGTAAAACAGTGGCAGAAAAGTTAAAGGACAGACCCATGATATTAATGAAAAAGGAGAGCTTTTGGACTATGAGACCACATAGGAGCATTCACGGGCTGACTTGATCTTCTGTAAATCATCTGGATTCTGTGCTTCTGCAGGCTGAACATGTGCAAACAGGGACATTACACCAGCTGGAGACAAGGCATTGCTTCATATCCTGCTCTACACAAAAAAGTGAAAGTGTTGTTCAAATTTTCTAAAGGACAAGTATCCACTCGATATTTTAATCTAGTTTGAATCACACAAAGCTCGTAAGTGTAAAATATTTTACTTTGAGAACTGGGAAGAGCAATCCAAACATCCTCCAGATATCATCACTATATATGCCTCGGAGCTCAAATGCTGTAATTTCGCCAGTTTGCCTCCTCTTCTGCAGGCAAACATGTATCTGTAATTCACACACAGGTGCAGTTCCAGACACTTATGCCTCTAATTAAACAGCACTGAGTTGCAGGTGTAAATCAGTCAGAAGCCGAGTCACATTTCAGTTGGGCTTTATTAATGGGTGCAATTTTAGTCTTGGTAAAATGTCACTCTTAAATTTGTTCTCTTGATATAAAAGTCCAGAGTCCAAAGTAAGTCCCTGTTCCATTATTTGCAATGGCAGAACAATCCTGACAGACTAAGTAGAAAAACAAGAGACAAACGACTACTGAAAGATGTAACACTGATATAAAGGACAATCAAGGAAATGATAAAATTATAATTTGACAACAATCAGCTCCTTTCAGCATTTCATTTCATTTGCTTTTAAGGGAATGTTTAAAGAACTATGGTGCAAAATGATGTTTAAGACTTTGCATGATGGCTCAGAGAGGGAGCTCTGTATCACAATACATTTTCAGAATACATCTCAGGATAACTCTTGCTTTTGTCTCCTCAAGCACATGGTATTTACTCAGATCTTCTTTAGTCTTGCTAACTAATAGACATCTGAAACCCCTCAACATTCAGAGATAAGCTGAATCTTGAGCCAGTGGGTTTCCAGTCACAACACACTATTTGCAAAACCTCGAAGTGTATTTAATTACCTTATGCAGGTGAAAAACAACTTCCAAAAGGAAAAGAGTCTGGAAGCCCCATTTTAAGTTCTCCTCTAACTCTTACATATTGCTTGCCCATTTTCAGGATGACTCAAAAAGAGGGGAAGGCCTATGTTTTATTCACGGTGGTGTTACATTCCTTACTGTTGTTTTTCATTTAAAATATTTAGAGGTGGAGAATAAATTCCTCTAAAAAGGAGAATTTCCATTTCTCGCAGGGAAAAACTAATCTCATAGGCACTATTTATACTACTTAGCAAATATTATTCCCAGGGAAATCAAGAAAAGTAGAAGCCAAATTTATTTTGACTACTTAATTAAAAAACGAAACTGGGTTTTCACATGCTCTTGACAGCTGGAAGATTCACATAGATTTCATTAAGGACTTTGAAATAAGATATGATATGATATTCTGCTTTTATTGCTCAGTTTGCATTGATTAAAGCACAGCAAAACCAACTCAGGTAGCAAAAATGTAATCCCTCTTAAAGGCAGCATTATTACAAATCACACTGGCAAAAGAAACAAGTGAAATCCTCTTCAATAATTCATACACACAGCTCATTCACATCAAAAGCCTTCTCTCAAACAGCTGCACAGCAAAATATAACTGCTTGATTAATCTAGAAAAATACTAACTATACACTGAGAAAACAGTTCTAGGGAAGAGAAGGCAGAGAGGTGACAAAATACTGGCTAATATAGGAAGTGCAGTACTACTTCCATTTAGTCAAGCCAACTTGATTTAAAACAGGAGAAGAGGCATCCTGCTTTGCAGGAAAGCAAAAGACATTTACAAAGGACAGTAGATACAAAAAAGATGTGCAATGGGGATAAAAGACTGGCACGTTCTGAAAGTAGTTGTTATCAGTCAAACATACCAACATGAACAGCAATGATTTGCATCAATCTTCATGCTGTAGATTGAAGTTCAGGAGCTGTGTGTCTGAACAGTACAAAAGTCTTTCACTGCAAGGCTGGTCAGGTGGACTTCTGGCAGGTTTACCTTGTCAGGCAGAATCCGCACAGCACAGCGCATGCAGTTCTGCTTTCTCAGCCAGACAAAGTAGTGAGACCTCTGAAATGCTGTGTTCCTTGTCAGATCTCTGTGAAGCTAAACTAATCTCCCTATTAGATTTCCTTAAACAGTTTCACAAAGGGTGTAATTCAGTGGGCCCTTCATCTTCATATTATTAACCTTTCTACAGGCTGGGAGAAGCAGGCACTGACATGCAAGGATGTCCTAGAGCTGTTGAACAGCTACTGCTGTGTAGACATTTCTCTGCTGAGTCTTGACCAAGTACTGCACAGAACTTAACACCTGGATTCTACCAAAGCATTTCAAGGTACATGCCAGCACAGAAAACAGCACTAGAAAACCAGATCTGGTTCATGATAAGTGGAACAGAACATCCAGATTCATCCAACCCTTCAAATGTAGTTTTAAAATTCTGCTTCTTGAAATATCCTTACATTAGTTTTAGTTTGAGTAACGTCCTAATAAAAGATCACATGCTATGTGGTAAAAATAACCACTGAAATATTTCATTTTTCCTCACAAAGTTCAAAATATTTTCTGATATGTCAATGATATGGAACCAAAAACACCAACAGCTCTCCCTCTGTTTCTCGTTGTCTGTGTTTAGGACATCAGTTCAAATCCACACAGAGGGACCACTGCACCAACACACATATTTGAAAAAAATAATTCCAATCAATTGGCACAAAATGAATCTCATAAGGTGAATTACCAATTTTACAACATCTTTCCAACCATTGTTGGAAGAGCTTTTAGTAATCTAATATATCACTGTTTACCAAATACAAGAATTTTCCACTATGACACACTAATCATCCCATGCTGTTTAAAGAAACTCATCAGAGTGAGCTGAGACCTGTGCTATGACAGGGATACAGGAATTCCTACAAATTCTGTAGGAATCTTGTATCCAATGTGCAATTTTTCAAGGAAGAACCAAAAGAAGAAAAAATTATGGTAGAATCACATGGTCATATATAGACCTTAGAGCAAATATATTAAAAACTCATCTTTAAGCCCAAAGTAAAACTCATTTATGAGACTATGAGAAGATTATAAAACAAAGTTGGTTAGGGGGAATTCAAGAGTGGAATGACTTCCACAAAATTTGTGCCTACACCCAACATGAAGGCCATAGAACTATCTTGAATAAAAAACAGATTTATGAAAATAGAATAGCTTTGGAGGTCATTTCACTGCCAGTGCAGATTTTGATGGGCATATATGGAAATACCATGCTGATAGGATGAAGCCTAAAACTTTAATGCAGACATGCAGAGATTTGATTCAAATTGACCGCTCGCTGTAAAGATGTTTCTAGGGACTTCAATGGGATTTGGACCAAGTCTTTTACTTAATCCTTAACTTGACTGGTGTTTTTCATAGCAGATAAACTGAAAGTTCATGAGTTTCTACAGGCTTAGAGCACTGATGTATCTCTCTTTTTTCCAAGGGCTTCTTGTTTAAAATATTGTTAAGGAGAAGAAAGGAAAAAGGAAATCTTTAATTGTTAATTATCTGAATATGTATTTCAGAAATTTTCACTTACAACTATGAATGCAAAAGGATTTATTTATGAAGCAAAACAACATGTAATATGCAGTAGTAGTTCATCAAAGCTATCTAACATTTCACTTTCATTAAAGTTGAATAATTTCTTACTAAGTAGAGCCACTGTATATCTAATTTTCTTCGAACTGTGGTGAATTCTCAGTATTAAAAAAAAAAATCTTTTAGTAGAAGGAAAGTTCTACTTTAGTAGTAGAACTAAGATCTACTTAGATCTACTACTTGCTCTTAGAACTACTAAGATCAAAGTTACTCCTAGTAGCTATTAACTGTTAAAAAGAGGTAAAACTGTGACTAGATAAACAAATAAACTCATAATTGATTTTAAAAAGCAGAACAATTGGTTTTCCAAGACAAGCTTTCAAGATATGAGTAATTCTAGTAGTTCCTGGTAGTAGGCTTGCTGGACCTTACATATTCACAGTAATGAGTGTCAAGCAAGGAAAGTGTTGCTTTCCTGAGGCTTTCCAAGGTTCTTGCTAAAGTAACTTACATCATGTCCTATATCAAAGCAAATGTTTTGAGGAGCAAGGGATAGTAAGCTGTGGTGCTTTCCAAACAGGCAGATTTTGTATCTTTACAGTACTGAAAAGAGGGGTATAATTTTCTTTGCATGAAGCTCTGAAGGAGAGCCGCCGGAGTCAA
>VXBS01001662.1:28226-41718 GCA_013400255.1 Sitta europaea | reverse complement strand
GCCCCCTCTCCCGTAGCCCATCCCTGCCGTGCCCGCCTTGATGCCGCTGTGTCCCCTCCCAGAGCAGCCTCCTGGCCCCGTCACCGTCACCGCGGCCATCGGCGCCGATGTCTGCCTGCCCTGCGGCACCCGGGCCTGGGGGGAGCTGCTCGGGGTCAGCCTCAACTGCACCCTGCGGGTCGACGGCCACGGAGCCATCCCCGTGCTCAGCCTTCCCGTGGACGGGCCCGGGCCGCCCGTGGAGCCCCCCGAGCGCTTTAGGGGCAGGGTCGCCTTCTGCCCCGCGGGGACAGGGGGCGCGGGCGTGTCCCTGCTGCTGAGGAACCTCAGCCAGGCTGATTTCGGGAATTATTCCTGCTACGACTCCCGTGCCAAGGACCCGCTCTTGCTGTGCTCGGTGGAGCTGCAGCCCGCGGAGACAGGTGAGTGTGTCGGGGGTGACCCTGTCCCGTTTGGGGTCCCTCTCCTTGCCTGCTGTGTGCAGCCCCAGTGTGGCCCGGCACAGGGAGCGTGGGCTGGGCCCGGCCGTGTCCCCACGGGCCGTTGTCACCCCCAGAGGCCCCGAGGGACACCAAGCCCGACATGATCATGGTCATTTGTGTCCTCGTGGCCGCCTTCAGCACAGTGGCCATCGGGGTGGTGGTGTGTGTTCGCTCCCAGGGGCACTGCTGGGGGCGCAAAGGTGAGTGCTGGGGGCACAGGCGGTGCATGTGGTTTGTTGTAATGGGCTGGGCTGTGGCTGAGGGTGGGGCTGAAGACAGGGCAGGGGGGAGCACAGGGCTGTCGATGGTGACAGGACGAGGATGGGCACAGGGATGGCGATGGCAGCAGCTCTGGCTGGGGCCGGGCTTGTCCCGGGGCCTCCACTCACTGTCCCCCTCAGCTCGGGGCTCAGCCCAGGAGCCCGGAGCCGTGGCTGGACGGGAACAAGCAGAGGTGGACTCGGTGTCCTCGGGTGTCCTGAAGAATTCCAAAACCTGAGGCCGCCCCCAGCTGTCCAGGCCCTCGTGTGACAGCGGCGCAGGACACGGCCCCGACTGCCCCACACGGGGTTGGGGCGATGCTCTGGGCAGGATGGATTTGGGGGGTGCACGAGGGTTTGCGGCGGGGGGCTCTGCTCGGACCCCCGGGTATGGGCAGGGCACAGCTCAGCTTCTCTCCACCCTCCAGGGGACTCCCGAGCCCCGGGCTGCTGTTGCTGGGTGGGGAAACCTCTGAGTCCCCAAATAAAGAGCGTTGCTCCGGAGCTGGGGTGACCCCTCCTTCCCACCCGCGAGGGGTCGGGGCTTCGGGGGAGTTGGGATGTGGGGTACAGGGTGCCCGTTTAAGGGGGGCTGTGGGGTCACAGGGTGTCCTGATTTAGGGACAGGCTGTGGGGTTACATCGTGTCCCTATTTAGTGATAGGCTGTGTGGGTTCCACGAGTATCCCCGTTTAGGGACAGGCTGTGGGGTTACAGCGTGTCCATATTTAGGGACGGGCTGTGGGGTCTCGGGGTGTCCCTACTTAAGGACAGTCTGTGGGGTCACGGCGTGTCCTGATTTAGGGACGGGCTGTGGGGTCTCGGGTGTTCTGGTTTAGGGACAGTCTGTGGGGTCTCGGGGTGTTCTTGTTTAGGGACGGGCTGTGGGGTCTCGGGGTGTTCTGGTTTAGGGACGGGCTGTGGGGTCTCGGGGTGTTCTGGTTTAGGGACGGGCTGTGGGGTCTCGGGGTGTTCTGGTTTAGGGACATTCTGGGGGTGTCCCCGTTTCGGGAGGTTCCCGGCCGCTCCCAAGCGCGCTCGCTCCCTCTCGGCCGCTGGGCGGCGCTGCAGTCGGAGTGGGCCTGACTGGCCCCGCCCACCGACACGCCCCCACCATATATGGACATACCGCCCTGTCCTGTTATGCCCCCGCCCCCTCCCCTTGTGGCCACGCCCCCTTCCCCGCCTGTGTCCCAAAGGCTCCGAGAGGGAAATTCGGGATATTTGGGATCCCGCAGCGTCCCGGGGGCTCCGCGGGGCCCCCTTCTCGGATGCTGCTCCTCCTCCCGTGGCGACCACTGCGGCTCAGGGGGCCATCAGAGCCGCCCTTCTCCTTCCCTTCCCTCCTCTTCCCCCATCCTCCCATCCCATCCCGTCCCATCCCGGTCCCACTCCCAGCTGTGGGGTTTGGGGTACAGCAGGACGGGGCCCTGCTCTCCATGTCCCTTTCTTGGGGTGCTGCCGACCAGGGCCGAGGTCCACTGGACAGGGGGACGTGGCCACCACGGAAGGGTGGTGTGACCACTGTGGGGTCACTTGGGGCCACCTCAACCGTTGTGGGGCCACTACATCCCCTTGGAGAGTGGATCCGATGGGTGNCCCCCGAGCGCTTTAGGGGCAGGGTCGCCTTCTGCCCCGCGGGGACAGGGGGCGCGGGCGTGTCCCTGCTGCTGAGGAACCTCAGCCAGGCTGATTTCGGGAATTATTCCTGCTACGACTCCCGTGCCAAGGACCCGCTCTTGCTGTGCTCGGTGGAGCTGCAGCCCGCGGAGACAGGTGAGTGTGTCGGGGGTGACCCTGTCCCGTTTGGGGTCCCTCTCCTTGCCTGCTGTGTGCAGCCCCAGTGTGGCCCGGCACAGGGAGCGTGGGCTGGGCCCGGCCGTGTCCCCACGGGCCGTTGTCACCCCCAGAGGCCCCGAGGGACACCAAGCCCGACATGATCATGGTCATTTGTGTCCTCGTGGCCGCCTTCAGCACAGTGGCCATCGGGGTGGTGGTGTGTGTTCGCTCCCAGGGGCACTGCTGGGGGCGCAAAGGTGAGTGCTGGGGGCACAGGCGGTGCATGTGGTTTGTTGTAATGGGCTGGGCTGTGGCTGAGGGTGGGGCTGAAGACAGGGCAGGGGGGAGCACAGGGCTGTCGATGGTGACAGGACGAGGATGGGCACAGGGATGGCGATGGCAGCAGCTCTGGCTGGGGCCGGGCTTGTCCCGGGGCCTCCACTCACTGTCCCCCTCAGCTCGGGGCTCAGCCCAGGAGCCCGGAGCCGTGGCTGGACGGGAACAAGCAGAGGTGGACTCGGTGTCCTCGGGTGTCCTGAAGAATTCCAAAACCTGAGGCCGCCCCCAGCTGTCCAGGCCCTCGTGTGACAGCGGCGCAGGACACGGCCCCGACTGCCCCACACGGGGTTGGGGCGATGCTCTGGGCAGGATGGATTTGGGGGGTGCACGAGGGTTTGCGGCGGGGGGCTCTGCTCGGACCCCCGGGTATGGGCAGGGCACAGCTCAGCTTCTCTCCACCCTCCAGGGGACTCCCGAGCCCCGGGCTGCTGTTGCTGGGTGGGGAAACCTCTGAGTCCCCAAATAAAGAGCGTTGCTCCGGAGCTGGGGTGACCCCTCCTTCCCACCCGCGAGGGGTCGGGGCTTCGGGGGAGTTGGGATGTGGGGTACAGGGTGCCCGTTTAAGGGGGGCTGTGGGGTCACAGGGTGTCCTGATTTAGGGACAGGCTGTGGGGTTACATCGTGTCCCTATTTAGTGATAGGCTGTGTGGGTTCCACGAGTATCCCCGTTTAGGGACAGGCTGTGGGGTGACAGCGTGTCCATAGTTAGGGACGGGCTGTGGGGTCTCGGGGTGTCCCTACTTAAGGACAGTCTGTGGGGTCACGGCGTGTCCTGATTTAGGGACGGGCTGTGGGGTCTCGGGTGTTCTGGTTTAGGGACAGTCTGTGGGGTCTCGGGGTGTTCTGGTTTAGGGACGGGCTGTGGGGTCTCGGGGTGTCCCTACTTAAGGACAGTCTGTGGGGTCACGGCGTGTCCTGATTTAGGGACGGGCTGTGGGGTCTCGGGTGTTCTGGTTTAGGGACAGTCTGTGGGGTCTCGGGGTGTTCTGGTTTAGGGACGGGCTGTGGGGTCTCGGGGTGTTCTGGTTTAGGGACGGGCTGTGGGGTCTCGGGGTGTTCTGGTTTAGGGACGGGCTGTGGGGTCTCGGGGTGTTCTGGTTTAGGGACGGGCTGTGGGGTCTCGGGGTGTTCTGGTTTAGGGACGGGCTGTGGGGTCTCGGGGTGTTCTGGTTTAGGGACGGGCTGTGGGGTCTCGGGGTGTTCTGGTTTAGGGACATTCTGGGGGTGTCCCCGTTTCGGGAGGTTCCCGGCCGCTCCCAAGCGCGCTCGCTCCCTCTCGGCCGCTGGGCGGCGCTGCAGTCGGAGTGGGCCTGACTGGCCCCGCCCACCGACACGCCCCCACCATATATGGACATACCGCCCTGTCCTGTTATGCCCCCGCCCCCTCCCCTTGTGGCCACGCCCCCTTCCCCGCCTGTGTCCCCAAGGCTCCGAGAGGGAAATTCGGGATATTTGGGATCCCGCAGCGTCCCGGGGGCTCCGCGGGGCCCCCTTCTCGGATGCTGCTCCTCCTCCCGTGGCGACCACTGCGGCTCAGGGGGCCATCAGAGCCGCCCTTCTCCTTCCCTTCCCTCCTCTTCCCCCATCCTCCCATCCCATCCCGTCCCATCCCGGTCCCACTCCCAGCTGTGGGGTTTGGGGTACAGCAGGACGGGGCCCTGCTCTCCATGTCCCTTTCTTGGGGTGCTGCCGACCAGGGCCGAGGTCCACTGGACAGGGGGACGTGGCCACCACGGAAGGGTGGTGTGACCACTGTGGGGTCACTTGGGGCCACCTCAACCGTTGTGGGGCCACTACATCCCCTTGGAGAGTGGATCCGATGGGTGGGCACACAAACCCGACGGATGGACACGTGGAAATTTTGGGAAACACTCAGATCCCGTGGGTGGACACGTAGATCCTAGGGGTGGGCATCCAAGTGTGGCATCCATGGGCACCGCTCTCTGTTGTAGGGGCAGAAACTCTTCTGTGAGGGTCAACCCCACCAGCACCTCGGGGGTTGTCGTGTGTGTTTTGGGGGTCACTCCCAGCAGCATCCCGAGGGAATGAGTGTTCTGGGCTGGGTCTGGCTCCTCTGGGACCCTAAAAGCACAAAGGGGGTTTTTGGTTTTGGTTCCTCTGTCTTAAGCTCTGGGCTTCCTCCGGAAAGGGCCGAGCCAGCATCTGCTCCTGGGGGATTTCCAGCCGGGCTGAACCCAGGCATAGAAGAGAAATAATTTTAAAAATGGAGTAATAATTAATTTAATTATAACTGTGATCAGTGCTCCCTCCAAAAGGCGATGGGGCAAGGTGACAGTGTGGTGGGATAAGATGGCAGCTCTTGTCTCTGCCCGCACCAGCCAAGAAAACCGAGATGTGAGGCAAAAAAACCAGGGGAAAATTCATCCAAAAAATGGGATTTGAGGGTTGGATCCTTTTTGGATTCCTCGTGTCCCGGGATTCTNCTTCGTGAGCCCGGTGGCCAAGTACCTGCTGTTCTTCTTCAACCTGCTCTTCTGGGTGAGTGCGGGGCCGCCGGGACACCCCATTGCCGAGGGGACCCTGGGCTGTCCCCATCCCTGCACCCCACTGGGACAGCGCCATCCCCGGGACCCCCAGCCCTGAGATCCCACCGGGACCCCCAACCCCCGGGGTTGTNTGTGACCACTGTGGGGTCACTTGGGGCCACCTCAACCGTTGTGGGGCCACTACATCCCCTTGGAGAGTGGATCCGATGGGTGGGCACACAAACCCGACGGATGGACACGTGGAAATTTTGGGAAACACTCAGATCCCGTGGGTGGACACGTAGATCCTAGGGGTGGGCATCCAAGTGTGGCATCCATGGGCACCGCTCTCTGTTGTAGGGGCAGAAACTCTTCTGTGAGGGTCAACCCCACCAGCACCTCGGGGGTTGTCGTGTGTGTTTTGGGGGTCACTCCCAGCAGCATCCCGAGGGAATGAGTGTTCTGGGCTGGGTCTGGCTCCTCTGGGACCCTAAAAGCACAAAGGGGGTTTTTGGTTTTGGTTCCTCTGTCTTAAGCTCTGGGCTTCCTCCGGAAAGGGCCGAGCCAGCATCTGCTCCTGGGGGATTTCCAGCCGGGCTGAACCCAGGCATAGAAGAGAAATAATTTTAAAAATGGAGTAATAATTAATTTAATTATAACTGTGATCAGTGCTCCCTCCAAAAGGCGATGGGGCAAGGTGACAGTGTGGTGGGATAAGATGGCAGCTCTTGTCTCTGCCCGCACCAGCCAAGAAAACCGAGATGTGAGGCAAAAAAACCAGGGGAAAATTCATCCAAAAAATGGGATTTGAGGGTTGGATCCTTTTTGGATTCCTCGTGTCCCGGGATTCTCCAGAGCATCCCAGTCTAGCAGCAGAGGGGAACGGAGGTGGTTTGGGGTCCCCTGTGCTGGAGGGGTCCCGGAGGATGCAGTCAGCGCTGGGGGATTTTGGGCTGATTGCAGCACATTCGGTCACGGATTCAGCCACGGCCTTTCAGGAAAAGCCCGAATCACCACAGGGTCGTTCAGCTGGCCACGTTTGAGGGGTGGGAACTCCCCGTGCCCCTGCTGTCCCTCGTGTCCCTTCAAGGACTGCCACCCGGGGCAGAAATCAGCTACGAATTACAGCCTAAGTAAAGAATTCAACAATCCCTGCCAGCTGCAGGGATCTCTGGGAAAGGCGGGATGGCCCAGGCGGGATTCGGGCCCGACCCCGACCCCACACGGGATGGGGACGGGGTGCACTGGCCCTTTAAGGCACGGACAGGTGCTGCAGTGGGGGCGGGACCGGCGGGGCTGAGTGACGGGGCGGTTGACCAATAGGAAGGCAGACAGAGGAAGGTGTANCTCCATCCCTGAACCCTTTTGGGACCCCCCCATATCCGGAACCCCCCATCTCTTGGGATTATCTCCATCCCTGACCCCTATTGGGACCTCCCATCCCCAGGGACCCCCCATATCCAGGACCCCCATCTCTTGGGATTGTCTCCATCCCTGACCCCTGTTGGGATCCCCAGGCACCCCCACCCCTCTCTCCACCCCCGGACCTATTTGGGACCCCTCATTCCCAGATCCCCTGACCCACCTCCATCCCCAGGACCCCACTGGGAGCCCCTTGACTTTGGAGCTGTCGCCATCCCTGGTCCCCACTGGGATCCCCATTCCAGAATCTACAGGAGGGGTTTTTGGGGTCCTCTGGATCCCCCCCACTTCACTGGGACCCCTCCTGGCCCCACACAGGGGACAGCCCCCCAGAGAGGGGGACAGAGGCCCCTCTTGTCCCCAGCCCTCTCCAGGGATATCTCCTGCAGGGAAGCCACAGTTTTCCATGTTTGGGGGCCTTTTAAAAATTTTTTTTAGTGTTTTGAGGGATTTTTATGTTTTTGAGAACTTTTATGTTTTGAATAATTTTTTTTGTTTCAAGGACTTTTTAAAAAACCTTTTGGAGACTTTCATATTGCTTGGGAGGTTTGGGGGTTTTTACATTTTGGGGTTTTTTAAAAGCTTTTGTGGGGTGTTTTTTGCAGGGTTTGCAGGGGTTTTTTTTTGTTTTTTTTTTTGCGGGTTATTTCCTTGTTTGCAATCCAATTTTTGAGGAAGTTTGGTGCTTCTGATAAACCACGCCCCTGTGTCCAGCTACTGTAGAGCCCAGTGACCTCCCGGGAGGTGGGGACAGATGTCACCTCCCAGGAGGGGGTGACACCTCCGAGGGGAACCTGAGGCAGCGGCTGCAGCTCTGGTGCGCCGTTTGCACCCCTGGCTCTGCGAGGGCTGCAGGGGTGGCCCGGGGGTGGTGACACCGGCGGGGTCACCTGTGTCCCTCTGCAGGTGATCTCCATGGTGATGGTGGCCGTGGGGGTCTACGCCCGGCTGCTGAAGCACGCAGGTGAGCTCGGGGGCTGCCCGGCCCCGCTGGGGGCTGGGCTGTGGGGTCCCGGGGGTGCTGGCAGTGCTGGTGACAGCTCTGGTGACAGAGGCGGCCATGGCCTGCCTGGCGGTGGACCCTGCCATCCTCCTCATCGTGGTGGGCGTGCTCACCTTCCTCATCACCTTCTGCGGCTGCGTGGGCTCCTTGCGGGAGAACATCTGCCTGCTGCAGGTGGTGAGTCCTGGCAGGGCTGGGGGTCCCTGCTGGGGGGACATCTTGGTGTCCCTCCCGTGGTCCCCTCACCGTGCCCTTCCTTTGCCTGCAGTTCTCTGTCTGTCTGACCATCATCTTCCTCCTGCAGCTGGCGGCCGGCGTGCTGGGCTTTGTCTTCTCTGATAAGGTACTGGGGAGGGCAGTGGGGGTCTCGGGTGAACCCCAGCCTGTCCTCTGGGTGACAGCCTCGCTGGTGTCCCCCCCGTTTGTCCCCCAGGCACGTGGGAAGGTCACCGAGATCATCAACGGGGCCATCGTGCATTACCGGGATGACCTGGACCTGCAGAACCTCATTGACTTCGGGCAGCAGGAGGTGACCAGGGGGGTCTGCAGGGCTGGGGGTCCCTCCAGGGCATGAGGACATGTCCTCACCTCTGGGGACATGGCGGGTAGCTCGGCTTGGGGACGCTGGATGGCTCTTCCAAGAGGTTCATGGTGATGTCCTGGGCAGGGGGGAGCAGGGGAGAGCTGGCTGTCCTGTCCCTGCCCTGTCCCATGGGCTGGGGTCCCGTCCCCGCTGAGCCCCGTGCCCTGCCCGCAGTTCAGCTGCTGCGGGGGCGTCTCCTACAAGGACTGGTCCCAGAACATGTACTTCAACTGCACGGCCACCAACCCCAGCCGCGAGCGCTGCTCCGTGCCCTTCTCCTGCTGCCTGCACCACGCCCACCAGGTCAGTGCTGGGCTGGCCCCGGGGCACCCTGCCCGTGCCTGCCCTGCCGCGGCCTGCGCTGTGCTGAGCCTCGGGCCCTGCCCAGGGCAGGGGACACGCTGATGGCCACGGGGGACCCTAGCCCAGCCTCTGCGTTTGGGTTACCCCATCCCACACTGGGTTTGGGTTTCCTGTCTCACACTCTGCGTTTGGGTTACCCCATCCCACACTGCGTTTGGGTTTCCTGTCTCACACTCTGGGTTTGGGTTCCCCGTCCCACCCTCTAGGTTTCAGTTTCTCCATCCCACCTTCTGGGTTTTTGTTCTCTGCCTCACACTCTGGGTTTGGGTTACCCCATCCCACACACTGGGTTTGGGTTCACTGTCTCACACTCTGGGTTTGTATTTCCTGTCTCACACTCTGGGTTTGGGTTCCCCGTCCCACCCTTTAGGTTTCAGTTTCTCCATCCCACCTTCTGAGTTTGGGTTCCCCATGCCACCTTTTGGGTTTGGGTTCCCCAATCCCACACTCTGGGTTTGGGTTTCCCATCCCAGCCTTTGGATTTGGGGATCGCTGGGTGGAAATGCTGTGGTGAGGTTGGGGAGAATTCTCCCTCTCCAGAGCTGGAATTGGCTCTTTGGGGGCAGGTGGCTCTGGAGGGCTGGGGTGGGGACACTGAGGAAAGGGACACCCTACCGAGGGGAGGGCCAGAGCTGCTGGTCACCCCACGGCTGCCCCCCAAGAGAAGAGAAGAGCATTCTGTCCCAGCCCCTCTGTGCTCTGTCCCCTCTCCCAGGCTGTCATCAACACCATGTGTGGCCACGGGATGCAGGCCAGGGGCTACCTGGAGGCCAGTGCCTTCATCCACACCAACGGCTGCATTGACAAGCTGGTCAACTGGACCCACAGCAACCTCTTCCTGCTGGGGGGCATCACCCTGGGGCTGGCCCTGCCCCAGGTACGGGGCCCGGGCACTGCGGGGGAGAGGGGTCCATCCCACAGCTCTGCTTTGTGGGGTTTTTGGGGGAGCTGCCTTGATGGTGGCTGATTGCAAAGATGGGGGCGTTGGGATGGGATTTGGGGTGGGGGAGCGATGCAAATGTCAGGCATGGGGGGTGTGGGGTGACAATGCCTGGTGTGGCTCAGTACCTCCCTCTCCCCTTCCTCTTCCTCCCTTCCACTTGCTCTTCCTCTCTCACTTCCCTCTTCCCCTTCCCTCACTCTCCCTTTCTCTCCCCTTTCCCTTTCCTTTTCCCTTTCTCTTTCCTTTTCCCTCTCCCTTTCCCTTTCTCTTTCCTTTTCCCTCTCCCTTTCCTCCTTCTGCTCTCATTTCCTTCCCTCTTTCATCTTTCTCTTCCCTTCTCCCTCTTCCTCCCCCTTCTCCATCCCCTTCCCCTTCCCTTTATCTCACTTCTCCTTTCCTCCATCTCCCCTTTCCTCTCCCCTCCTTTTCCCCACTCCCTCCCTCTCTTCTTTCCCTCCCCTCCCTATCCCCTCCAGCTGGTGGGCATCGTCCTGGCGCAGCTCCTCATCAACCAGATCCGGGACCAGATCAAGCTGCAGCTCTACAACCAGCAGCACCGGGCGGACCCCTGGTACTGAGGATCCCCGGGGCCATCCCCATCCCCAGCGCCCGGATCCGCGGGCTCCGCTGGAGGACACGGAACGCGGGGCCGGGGAGACTCCGTGCCTTGGGCCGCCGGCGCTGAGCTGAAGCAGCGCCCGGGGAATCGCTCGNTGTCCCTGGCTGTCCCGGGGTATCTTTCCTTTCACGCTGCCTTGCCTTTCACGACAATAAAGACCCGAGGCCGGGTCGCTGCGCGCTGCCCCGCGGTGGCTCCGGGGACAGGCAGAGGCCACCCCCGCTGTCGTGACAGCCCCCGTGCTGTCGTGACACCCCAAAACCCAGCGCGGGACAAAAAAGCGGCCTCTCGGCGCTGTCGCAAACCCGTGGGTGGAGCNCGTCTGTCTGTCCGTCCTGCTGGCGCACAAACCTCCGCGCTGCGATGTGCCTGCCCTCTCCGCGGGTGCTGGAGAAGGACGCCTGTCTGTCTGTCCGTCTGTCGGTGCACCGAGCTGCCTTGGCCCGGGCTGGGCTGCGGGACTGCGGACGTTCCCCCCCTCGAGGCCGGGTGTCCCTCTGGCTATCCCAGGGTGTCGCTGTGTGCCCCTGGNATTTTATTTATTTTTTATTTATTTTTCCCTTCTGCTCGGGCTGGGTGGTCCCTCCCGCGGAGGCAGCCGGGATGCGGCCCAGCGCCCGGCTCTTTGTGTGCGGCCGGCAGGCTTCTCTCCCATTAAAAAANGAGGTGTCCCTGGCTGTCCCCGGGTGTCCCTCTGGGTGTCCCTGGCTGTCCCGGGTGTCCCTGGCTGTCCCACGGTGTCCCTAGCTGTCCCGAGGTGTCCTTCTGGATGTCCCTAGGCTGGCCCTGGCNGTGACACCCCAAAACCCAGCGCGGGACAAAAAAGCGGCCTCTCGGCGCTGTCGCAAACCCGTGGGTGGAGCTTTATTTTATTTATTTTTTATTTATTTTTCCCTTCTGCTCGGGCTGGGTGGTCCCTCCCGCGGAGGCAGCCGGGATGCGGCCCAGCGCCCGGCTCTTTGTGTGCGGCCGGCAGGCTTCTCTCCCATTAAAAAAAACATTTTTCCCCCTTTTTTCCCCTCAAAATCCACCTCATCCCCCCGCCGAAATGTGATTTCTTCCCCCAAAGCGGTTGCTCCTCCAGGGAACGACACCTCCCCGCCAAAAAAAGGGATTTTCCCCCTCTGAAATTCACTTTTCTTCCCAAAATTCCCCCTTCGAAGAGCTGCTTCTCTCCACAAAAACACAAGTTTACTCTAAGGAGTAGCTGCTCACAAAAAAAATGTTTTTCCCCCAGGAAACCACTCTTTTCTCCCCAAAAAGCAATTTTTCTTCCCCCAAAATGGACTTGTCCCTAAAAAACTATTTTTCTTCCCTGAAAAGTTTCTTTTGTTCCCCCAAACTGATTTTTCCCCCAAAAAAAGTAACTTAACCCTAAAAAAAGAACTTTCCTCCACAAAAATCAAGTTTTCTCCCCACAAATTATCTTTTATCTCCTAAAATCTATTTTTCCCCAAGAAGAGTACTCCCCCCTCCAAAAAGTAACTTTTTTTTTCCCCAGAAAAAGTATCTTTTGTCCCTGAAAAGTGACTTTTACTTCCCCCCAAAAATAACTTTTCCTTAAAAAAATAACTTTTTTCCCCCCCAAAGTGACTCCTCTTCCTCCAAAATGACTTTTATCCACAAATGGAAATTTTCTCTCCCCATCAATCGCTTTTTGTCCCACAAAAATTACTTTTCTCCCCCCCAAACCCAACTTTTCACCTCCAAAAAGGAACTTTTTACTCACAAAGGCCTTTTCATCACAGACATTTTATTTCACAGAAAAAAAAAAAGGCCTTTTTTTCCTCAAGAAAGAACTTTCCCCTCACAAAATTTATATTTTTCTTATATAAAGCCATGTTTTTGTCACAAAACTAACTTTTTCCTCCCAAAAAAGGACTTTTTATTCAAAACCAGGAACTTTTCCCCACAAAAAGTTAATTTTTCCTCACGAAAGGAACTTTTCCCTCACAAAGGCCTTTTGTGAGCTGGACTTTTTCCTCCCAAAAAAAACTTTTCCCTCACTTTTCAGCAACTTTTTTCCTCATAAAAAGTGACTTTTCCTCACAGAAAGGTACTTTTCCTCAAAGAAAAAGAAACTTTTCCTCACAAAAAGTGGTTTTTCCCCACAAAAGGTGACTCCTTCCTCCCAAAAAAAGGCATCTCCCTCACAAAAAGTGACTTTTTTCCTCATAAAAAGCAACTTTTCCTCACAAAAAGTGACTTTTTACCTCATAAAAGCGACTTTTTCCTCAGAAAAAGGAAACTTTTCCTCACAAAAAGTGACTTTTTCCTCAAAAAAGGCGACTCCTTCCTCCCAAAAAGGCATCTCCCTCCCAAAAAGCGACTTATTTCCTCACAAAAAGCAACTTTTTTCCTCATAATCGACTTTTCCTCAAAAAAGGGAAACTTTTCCTCACAAAAAGCGACTTTTTTCCTCACAAAAAGCAACTTTTCCTCACAAAGAGCGACTTTTTCCCTCACAAAAAGCAACTTTTCCTCACAAAAAGCGACTTTTTCCCTCACAAAAAGCGACTTTTTCCCTCACAAAAAGCGACTTTTCCTCACAAAACCCAACTTTTCCTCACAAAACCCAACTTTTCCTCACAAAACCCAACTTTTCCTCACAAAACCCAACTTTTCCTCACGAAACCCAACTTTTCCTCACAAAAAGCGACTTACTGCCTCACGAAAAGCCAACTTGCCCTCACGAAAAGCAACTTTTTTCCTCACAAAAAGCGACTTTTCCTCACAAAGAGTGACTTTTTTCCTCACGAAAAGCAACTTTTCCTCACAAAAAGCGACTTTTTTCCTCACAAAGAGCGACTTTTCCCCTCACAAACCCCAACTTTCCCTCACAACCCCCAACTTTCCCTCAGAAGAAGTCACCTTTCCCTGCGCCAAGGCGGCTCTCCGCACGGCTCCGGCCTGCCCGGAGCAGCAGCCCCTTTCCGCGGCCCAGGGCCGCTGTCCCTCACAAACGCAGGCTCCTCCCCGCCATGGAAGCGTTCCCCCTCACTTCTCCCCTCCCGGGCAGCGCCGCTCCCCTCCCGAATCGCGTCTCTCACCCTCGGCGGCGCTTCCCCCGCGGTCCCTCCCTCAGCCCGCCCCGGGCCGCGGCAGCAGCAGCAGCAGCAGGAGGAGGAGGAGCAGCAGCAGCAGCAGCGGGGCCGCTCCGCTCGCTCCCGGCCAGCCCAACAAAGGCGGCGGGGCCATGGCGGGCCCCTCGCCC
>VXBS01001662.1:17196-27780 GCA_013400255.1 Sitta europaea | reverse complement strand
GAGGGGCTGGGGATGGGTACAGTATTAGAAAAGTTTATAGAGGAGGGTCTGGGGATGGGTACAGTATAGAAAAGTGTGTAGGAAAGGGCTGGGGATGGGTACAGTATAAAAAAAAGTTTATAGAGTGGAGCTGGGGATGGATAGAGTGTAGAAAACTCTATAGAGGGGAAGTGGAGATGGGTACAGTGTAGAAAAATACATAGAGGGAGGCTGGGGATGGGTACAGTATAAAAAAAAGTTTATAGAGTGGAGCTGGGGATGGATAGAGTGTAGAAAACTCTATAGAGGGGAAGTGGAGATGGGTACAGTGTAGAAAAATACATAGAGGGAGGCTGGGGATGGGTACAGTAAAAAAGAGTTTATAGAGGAAAGGGCTGGGGATGGGTACAGTGTAGAAAACTATAGCATGGGGCTGGGGATGAGTACAGTGTAGAAAAGTGTGTAGGAAAGTGCTGGAGATGGGTACAGTATAAAAAAGTTTATAGAGGGGGGCTGGGGATGGGTACAGTACAGAAAACTGTACAGCAGAAGAGTGGAGATAATGTAATGTGGAGGGGAGCAGGAGATTGGGGTACAGGGAGGGTGTGGTGTAGAGGGGGAGCAGTACAAAGTGGCCTCAGAGATGGGTGCAGTATAGAAAACTCTGCAGCAGGAGTCTGGGATGGGTGCAGTGTCGAAAATGGTTTATCAGGGGCTGGGGGTGGGCAAAGTGTGGACAAGGGCAGTAGAGGGGGGTACAGTATGGAGGGGCAGCCTTGGGGATGGGCACAGTGCCCCGGAGAGCCCACAGAGGGGTCCCAGTGCCCTGTGGGGGCTGTGGGGACAGCAGGGGGGCCCTATATAAGGCTCCCTGTGAGGACATCAGGATGGCTCCACAGAGGGGTTCCAGTGCTGTGTGGGTGCTGTGGGCACAGCAGGAGAGCCCCACAGAGGGGTCCCCAGTGTTGAGTGGGCACAACAGGATGGCCCCACAGAGGGGTCCCAGCACCCTGTGGATGCTGTGGGCACAGCAGAGAGCCCCACAGAGAGGTCCCAGCCCTGTGGGAGCTGCGGGCACAGCAGGATGGTCCCACAGAGGGGTCCCCGTGCCCTGTGGGTGCTGTGGGCACAGCAGAGAGCCCCACAGAGGGGTCTCAGTGTTGTGTAGGCACAGCAGGAGGGGCTCACAGAGGGGTCTCAGTGCTGTGTGGGTGCTGTGGGGACGGAAGGATGGCCCCACAGAGGGGTCCCCATGCCCTGTGGGCTCTGTGGGCACAGCAGAGAGCCCCACAGAGGGGTCCCAGCCCTGTGGGCTCAGCAGGAGGTGGCCCTGCCAGCAGCAGTGACAGCACTGTCCCCTCCCCGCAGGCCTGCGCAATGCCCCGCGCTGCTGGGACGTCATCCAGCCCCTGCTCTGCGCTGTCTACATGCCCAAGTGTGAGGATGGGCAGGTGGAGCTGCCCAGCCAGACCCTGTGCCAGGCCACCCGGGCCCCCTGCACCATCGTGGAGCGTGAGCGCGGCTGGCCCGACTTCCTCAAGTGCACCACGGACCGCTTCCCCGAGGGGTGCCCGGTACGGGAGGGCACGAGGGTTGGTGTGGAGAAGGCTCCAGGGAGAGCTCCCAGAACATTCCAGGATCTAAAGGGGCTCCAGGAGAGCTGGAGAGGGACTGGGGACAAGGCTTGGAGGGACAGGACACAGGGAGTGGCTCCCGCTGCCAAAGGACAGAATCTGGATGGGCTCTGGAGCAGGAATTGCTGTCTGGGATGGAATTCCCAGAGCAGCTGGGGTTGCCTTTGGATTCCTGGCAGTGCCCAAGGCCAGGCTGGACTTTGGGGCTTGGAATACCCTGGGACAGTGGGAGGTGTCCCTGCCATGGCGTGGCATAGTCTGGTTTAAAACCTGATGTTTTGGTTTTCTGGTGTTTATCCCACTTTCCTGGGAAAGAACACCAGAAAACCAAAACACTAGGACTGAAACCAGGCTACATCATGGGGTGGCCCTGGGTGGACTTTGAGGTCCCAAACCATTCCATGATGATTCTACAAAGCCCACCTGTGCCCTGCCCTCCACACGGGACTGACATCCATCTTGGCCATGGGGGTTTCTCTTCCTCCTACTACTATTCTTCCTCCTCCTCCTCCTCCTCCTCACAGCCTTGTTTCCCCTCTGGCAGAACGAGGTGCAGAACATCAAGTTCAACAGCTCGGGGCAGTGCGAGGCTCCTCTGGTGAGGACTGACAACCCCAAGAGCTGGTACGAGGACGTGGAGGGCTGTGGCATCCAGTGCCAGAACCCGCTGTTCACCGAGACGGAGCACCGCGAGATGCACGTCTACATCGCCGCCTTCAGCTCCGTCACCATCTTCTGCACCTTCTTCACCCTGGTGAGGCCTGGGCTCACGGGGGGCTGACCCCAGCAGGGGGACAGGCACTGAGCTGTTGCTTTCTCCCCCACTCCAGGCCACGTTTGTTGCTGACTGGAGGAACTCCAACCGCTACCCCGCTGTCATCCTGTTCTACGTCAACGCCTGCTTCTTCGTGGGCAGCATTGGTTGGCTGGCACAGTTCATGGACGGTGCCCGTGACGAGATCGTGTGCAGGGCTGATGGCACCATGAGGCTGGGAGAGCCCACGTAGGTGTCACCTCTGTCCCCAGCACCAAGGAGGGCTCTGGGGGCTCCTGGGAGGGGGAGACCCCTGTCCTCTCCCCCGTGTCCCCTCGTGGTGTGGGTGATGCTGTCTCCTCTTGGCAGCTCCAACGAGACGCTGTCCTGCGTCATCATCTTCGTCATCGTGTACTACTCGCTGATGTCGGGTGTCATCTGGTTTGTCATGCTCACCTACGCCTGGCACACGTCCTTCAAAGCCCTGGGCACCACCTACCAGCCCCTGCTGGGCAAGACCTCCTACTTCCACCTCATCACCTGGTCCATCCCCTTCGTGCTCACCGTGGCCATCCTGGCCGTGGCGCAGGTAACGGGGTCACCATCACGGGGTGGTGTCTCAGGGTGTGACACCCAGGGCCAGCTGACCCTCCTGTCCCTCTCACTGTCCCTGCCAGGTGGATGGTGACTCTGTCAGTGGCATCTGCTTCGTGGGCTACAAGAACTACCGCTACCGAGCTGGCTTCGTGCTGGCCCCCATCGGGCTCGTGCTCATTGTGGGTGGCTATTTCCTCATCCGGGGTAGGTGTGGCTCAGCTGTGGGAAGGGACAGGGTCACTGTGGGTGTCCCCACACCCTGACCCCCTCATCCTCCCCTGCAGGGGTCATGACACTCTTCTCCATCAAGAGCAACCACCCCGGGCTGCTGAGTGAGAAGGCGGCCAGCAAGATCAACGAGACCATGCTGCGCCTGGGTGAGGCTTCCCCAGGGAGCAGGAGTGGGAACGGGGGTGTTTTGTCCCCTGAAGTCACACAGCCCTTCCCGGGGGTGGCAGCAGCAGGGCACAAAACCTTGGTGGTGTGTCAGAACCCAGGATGTCTCTGGGACAGTCCTGGATGATCCCAGCTCCAGCCAAGGGGTTTCTAAACCCTGGCAGAGGGGTTGGAGACCCTGGGATGCAGCCAGGGACTCCTGCAGCTTTGAGTTTGATCCATGGAACAAATTACCACCTGTGAATGAAGAACTAAAAGGCACAAAATTCTAGATAACATGATAGGAGTTATAGAGTGAAAAGGGAAATTTTGGGGATTTTACCATAGGGGCTTTGGGGGTAAGCTGGAGGGATTTGGGTGTTGTCCTGTCCTCCTTCCTTCTTCTTCCTAACCCCATCTTCTTGGTGATGGTGGCACTTGGGGATTGGATTGGAGTAGAATGGAACTGTCTAACACAGGTGAGAGGCACTGGATCATAATTGTAAATAATTAACAGGTAATTTGTAGTATAAAAGTCAGTGCCTGCCCCAGGGGCAGAGAGTGTGCCTGGGGCTGCCCTGCTGAACAGACCTGGGCAGCCCAGACAGAAAATATCTTAGATAAGAAACAATAAAATAACCCTGGGAGCATCAGCCGAAGACTTTCAACTCATTCTTCCAGCAGCAGGGTTTGGAGACAGCAGAATTTATATATCCTGGGGTCATCCTGAGCAAAGCAACCCTCGAGAGTGGTGGTGGTGGCACAGCCCCAGTGTGGTGTCTTTGCCTGGTGTCACTGGGGTTTGGCTGAGCTGGGGTTGTCCCTCTTCTCTTCCAGGCATCTTTGGCTTCTTGGCCTTTGGCTTCGTCTTCATCACCTTTGGCTGCCACTTCTATGACTTCTTCAACCAGGCCGAGTGGGAGCGCAGCTTCCGGGAATACGTCCTGTGAGTGGCACAGGGGGTGACAGGGACACATCCCCGTGTGCCCCACCAGTGGGGCCACCACATGTCCCCCCTGCAGAGCCCTGGGTGTCCCCCCTCCTTACAGCCACTGTCCCCTGCAGGTGTGAGGCCAACGTGACCATTGCCACGCAGACCAACAAGCCCATCCCGGACTGTGAGATCAAGAACCGGCCCAGCCTGCTGGTGGAGAAGATCAACCTCTTCGCCATGTTCGGCACCGGCGTCTCCATGAGCACCTGGGTCTGGACCAAGGCCACCCTGCTCATCTGGAAGCGCACCTGGTGCAGGTGGGACCCCTGAGGGTGTCACCCCAGCTCCCTGGAGCCTCTCCTGCCCCACCCAGTGGGATGGTGGGGGACATTCCCAGATGTTTGCCCCTCAGCTCCACGAGCAGCAGCTCGGGAATGGGGTGGCCTCTCCCTTTTGGCGTTTGTGGGACACCTCCATCCCTAAGCGGTTCTCCAGGCTGGTGTCTCCATCCAGAATGGGATGGGGAGCTGGGCAGGCTCCCTGTGCCCTCAGCTGTGCCAGCTGTGTGCCCTGTGTGCCCTGCAGGCTGACGGGGCAGAGCGATGACCAGCCCAAGAGGATCAAGAAGAGCAAGATGATCGCCAAGGCCTTCTCCAAGCGCAAGGAGCTGCTGCGTGACCCGGGCCAGGAGCTGTCCTTCAGCATGCACACCGTGTCCCACGAGGGCCCCGTGGGTATGTGCACATCCCCAGCACCCCCTCAGGGCCCCCCAAATCCCCCCTTTGACCAGATCCCCCTGTCCCTGCAGCCGGCTTGGCCTTCAACATCAACGAGCCGTCGGCCGATGTGTCCTCGGCGTGGGCCCAGCACGTCACCAAGATGGTGGCCAGGAGAGGGGCCATCCTGCCCCAGGACATCTCCGTGACACCCGTGGCCACACCTGGCAAGTCCTTGGGGAATTTCGGGTTGGGGGTGTGCAGGGAGGCAGAATTGGGAGGTGGTGGGGGGGCCCAGGTGGGACGTGGTCACTCACAGCCCCCTTGCCCCACGTCCCCCAGTGCCACCAGAGGAGAGGGCCAACCTGTGGGTGGTGGAGGCTGATGTGTCCCCGGAGCTGCAGAAGCGCAGCAGCCGCCCGAAGAAGAGGAGGAAGAAGAAGAAGAGGGGGGAGGAGGAGGAGGAGGAGGTGAACCCCGACCCCCAGCGCTGCCTGGGGGGCTCCGGGGCCCCCAGCACCGTCCCTCGCCTGCCCCGCCTGCCCCCCCAGCCCTGCCTGGTGGCCTTTGCCCCTGATGTCCTGCCAGCTGGCCAGCCCCGGGCCACCTTCCCCGTCCTGCACGTCATCAGCAACCCCTTCTGCCCCGAGGAGGAGAGCCCCTCCTGGCAGCACAACGGGGGTGCCCTGTGGCCCCCCAGAGCCGGCCCAGGGGGGCCCAGGACTCAGGGCCGCCGGGCAGGGCTGGCCCCCATCCACTCCCGGACCAACCTGGTGGATGCAGAGCTGCTGGAGCCCGACTCGGACTTCTGATTTGCCCCCCCTGGGCTGTGGGGACACCAGAACCCCCCCTGATCCCAGGGGAGCCATCCCAAATGTTCCAGCCAGCTGAGCACATCTCCCCTGGGAGGATCCAGCTCCATGTGAGGCTTGGGGTTTGCAGCAGGACAGAGGAGCTGTCAGTGGGAGGGATTTAAGGAGCAGGGGCACAGCTCTGAGAGGGTAAATTTGGGGGGCAGCTTTGCCCCACAGCTCTGGCTCTGCCCCACTCACAGCTAGAGGTACGTAGAGCTCGCCCCCCACTTGTGCCAATAGTGAAATATTTTTGACAATTCCTGATTTTTTTTACTGTTTGTATCGTGATGGGGACGTGGTGCCTCTGCTTGGGGCAGCAGCAGCATCCCTGGGGTGTGCCCCTCATTTGGGGTTCACCCCAATCCCTTCAGAGACCCCAAAGTGCCTTCCAGCTCCCCAGAGGGCTGAGCCAGACCCAAATCAGGATTAGTGGGGTGGCAGCACCAGCGAGTTGGGCTGGGAAGCACCTGGAGCTGCCTGGGTGCTAAAAAAACCCAACAAAACCACCCCAAAAACCTCGGGGTGCTCGAGGTGAATCAGGGTCAGCAACCCCCAGAGCAAAGCTTTTTTTTTTTAATTATTTTTTTAGGAAATAAAAAATAAAATAAAAATCAAGTCACAGCAAACCCAGCAGAACCCTGAGGCAGGAGGGCTCCAGCCCCTGCTGGTGTTTGGATTTTTGGATTTTCCCTGGTTTTGTTAAGTCCTGGTAGGCTCCTGGCTTTTTTTTTGTTTTTTCTTATTTTCTTTTTATTTTTGCTACCCCAGTGACTTCCACGGGTTTATTTTTGCTGTGTAAAGGAAAAACCCTCCTGTATCAGTATTAAATTTACAGATTTTTTCCAATCCCAGTGGCTTCTCTGGGCTCTTTTGGGGGAGGGATCCATGTGGGAAAACATTTTTTTGGGGGGTGGGATTATCCCTTCTCCTAAAAACCCTCCTGCTTTAAAACTGTTTTCAAGTGTTTTTTAGTTACTTTAAATCACATTAAAATCTGCTTTCAAGTGCTTTGAATGCCCTGTTCCACCTGCAGGAGGGGCTGGAATGCTGTGGGGACACATTTTGGGGACAACTGGGCAATTTTGGGGACAACTTGGCAATTTTGGGGACAGCTGGGGCCTTTGCCAGCAGGTGGCACCACGGGCTAAAATATCCCCCAAACCCCCAAAATTTGGGGGAGCCCCAAAATGGTGCTGGTACTTTTTTTTGGGGGTGGGAAATGATGTTTTTGGAAAAAAAAATCCCTTTTTTATTTTGCTTCAGATTCCTGCAGCTGCTGTTTGGTTATCCTGCAATCCAGACCCTGAAATTTAGGTGGAATTGGTCAGTGAAAATTGCATTTTTCCAGTGTTTTTTTTTGTTGTTGTTTTTGGGCTGGTCTTGTTCCAAAGTCAAAGCTGGATTGGCTGGGATGAGATGAAATATTTCTTTTTATCTCCCTGGTTTTGGGCTTTTTTTTTTTTTAATTTTATATCTTTTACTTTGTGGCTTTCTTAGTTAAAAAAAGCCAGTTCTAACAAAGCTAGTCCTAAAAGTTTTGCCATTTTGAAACAAGAAAAAATGAAATATTTGAATTTTGGAAGCAGCAGGAGGTGCTGACAAAGTCACATCCCCTCCCACAAAAAAACCAAAATCACCCAAAAAATTACCCAAAGTCATCTGAAAATCATCCAAAAGTCACCCAAAACTCATCCAAAATTATAAAAAAAATCACCCCAAAATGATCCAAAAGATATCCAAAAATCATTTAAAAAATCACCCAAATATTGTCCAAAAATCATAAAAAAAATAATTTAAAAATCACCCAAAAATCACCCAAAATTTACAAAAAACCCATCCAAAAATCACCAAAAAAAATCATTAAAAAACCACCCTAAAGTCACCCAAAAAAATTACCCAAAGTCATCCAAAAATCATCAAAAAATCACCCAGTCATCCAAAAATAATCCAAAATCATAAGAAAACACCCAAAAATCATTAAAAAAATCACCCAAAATTCCAAAAATCATCCAAAACTCTCTCAAAAATCATAAAAAATAATTCAGAAATCACCCAAAAATCATCAAAAATTTGCCCCAAATCACCCAAAATTTACAAAAAACCCATCCAAAAATCACCAAAAAAAATCATTAAAAAACCACCCTAAAGTCACCCAAAAAAATTACCCAAAGTCATCCAAAAATCATCAAAAAATCATTTAAGTATCACCCAAAATTTTTAAAAAAATCCAAATATGATAAAAAATTTTTCCAAAAATCACCCTAAAATCATCCAAAAATTATTTAAAAATCACCCCAAAAAGGAAATTTTCCTTTTCCAAAGCTGTTTTTTTTCCCAAACTTCCAGGAAAGAACAACCCCAGGCTGGTGCCAGGATGGAGCCAGCCCTGATCCCACAAAGCCCCAATTGTTGGAAAAATCCCTCCCCCAAATCCTCTCCCTTCCTCTGCTGAGATCCTTTGTTTTCCCAGAGAAATCTGGAGCTGGGCTAACCCTGGGATGGAATTTTGGGGGGTGTTTGCCAGGAAAACCAATTTTCCCACTTTTTAAAATCTTTTAAAAGGTGAGGAAGGTCCAGGTGGGCTCAGGAGGGGGATTTTGTCTTGGTTAGAAATGTGTAAAATAATTTTATTTTTTTTTTGTGGGATCTGAAATGATGAATTCTGGAAGATTTTTCCATTTCCAGGACAGCAGAAATTCCTCTCAGCAGAAGAGGATGAGGGTCAGGATTTTGCCTTGGTCAAAACAGCCAATTCAATGATAAATTCTGGAGGATTTCTCTATTTCCAGATATTTCTCTATTTCCTCTTCTCAGCAGAGGAGGATCCAGGGTCAGGATTTTGCCTTAAATTTTTTTTCTGGGATTTGTGGCACCAGGAAATGATGAATTCTGGAGGATTTTTCCATTTCCAGGACAGCAGAAATTCCTCTCAGCAGAAGAGGAGGATCAGGGTCAGGATTTTGTATTTGCCAGGGGTTTGCAAAACAACCTGGTGTTTTTTTGTGGGATGTGGCACCAGGAAATGATAAATTCTGGAGGATTTTACCTGGAATTAAATGGAATTAAATTCTGGAAAAATACAAAAGTTCTGCTTCAGCAGGGAACAGCTTTAGTTCAGGGAGGTTGGGAATTGTCCTCGTCCCATTCCAGGCACACAGGGATGTGCTGCTTTTCCTTTGACTCCAATCCCTTCTCTGCAATTCCTGCCCCTCTTTTTTCCCTGAAATCCTCCTCCAGCCTCTCAGCTTCTGCTGCTCCACTGCTTCCACCTCTCTTCTCCCTGTCCTGAGTTTTGGGGAGGTCTCTGTGGATCCTTCTTCTCCTTCTTCTTCTTCTTCTCCTTCTTCTCCTCCTTCTCCTCCTTCTCCTCCTTCTCCTCCTTCTTCTTCTTCTCCTTCTTCTCCTTCTTCTCCTTCTTCTCCTTCTTCTCCTTCTCCTCCTTCTCCTCCTTTTCATCCTCCTTTTCCTCCTTCTCTCCTCCTTCTCCTTCTTTCTCCTCCTTTCTCCTCCTCCTCCAGCTCATCCCAAACACGGAGCTCACCCAGGGTTTCAGAATTGGACACTTGAGGATTGAATTGACACTTGAGAATTGAGAATTAATTAAGCTCTCACCTACCAACAGCTCCAATTTCTCTCGGGGCTGCTCTCAATAAATAATAATAAAAGGTTTGCACTCCACAAGAGGCACATCCCAAAAACACAGGTTTAAAAAAGGGTGTTTATTCCTGGCTCGTGCCTGTAGGCAGAGCTCTGTGGCCAGCAGGCCTGGCAGGACAGCAAGTCCCAGACTTTTGGGATGACACATTCCCTGTGCCAGGATGTTTTGGCTCCTCATCTCCGTGGGTTTTCCTGGCACACCAGCCCTGGGGAGCTGCCTGGCCAGGCCATGGCACTGTGGGGACACCAAGTCCTGGGGCTGAGTGGCTCCAGAGAAGGAGAACAGAGCTGGGCAGGGGCTGGAGCCCCAGGAGAGGCTGAGGGAGCTGGGCAGGGGCTCAGCCTGGAGCAGAGGGGGCTCAGGGGGGCCCTGGGGGCTCTGCACAACTGCTGAGAGGAGGGCACAGCCGGGGGGGATTTGGGCTCTGGGCACAGGGACAGGCACAGCAGGGCAGGGAACGGCCCCAGGCTGGCCCAGGGCAGGGCTGGGGGGATTGCAGGGGAAATTCCTCCCTGGAAAGGCCAGGGAAGCCTTGGAATGGGCTGCCCTGGGCAGGGGGGCAGTGCCCAGCCCTGGGGGGATTCCCAAACCCTGGGCATGTGGGGTCAGCTCTGGGAACAGGGACAGGGAACGGCCCCAGGCTGGGCCAGGGCAGGGCTGGGTTGGATTTTGGGGAAAATTCCCTCCTGGAAAGGTTTGTCCAGTCCTGGCACAGCTGCCCAGGGGGTTTGCAGTGCCCATCCCTGAAGGTGTCCCAGGACGTGGCACTGAGTGCTCTGGGTTGGGGACAAGGTGGGGTCAGTCACGAGTTGGCCTCGATGGTCTTGAGGGTCTTTTCCAACCTCAACGATTCCACGATTCTGCGCCCGGCGGCTGAAACACCGACAATTCACCACAACCTCAACAACCGACCAAACGCCTTCACGGGCCGGACTACAACTCCCATCAACCCCCGCGCGGCGCCCGCGGGAAGGCAGCGCACGGTGTCGCGCCGCAGGGACTGCCGGGAGCTGTAGTCGCGCCGGGGCGGAGCGCCGGCGGGAAAACTGCATGTCCCGGCATGCAGTGCGGCGGCGAGGGCGG
>VXBS01001661.1:36664-72081 GCA_013400255.1 Sitta europaea | reverse complement strand
GAGCAGCAGGGGGTGGCAGTGGGGTTTGGGGGAGCAGCAGGGGCTGGCAGTGGGGTTTGGGGGATCAGGGGGTGCCAGTGGGGTTTGGGGAGCAGCAGGACTGACTCAGTGGGTGGGACAGGGACCCCCAGGCCCTTTCCCTGCTGCAGCCCCAGGAGTGGCCAGAGCTGCCCACACAGGGCTGGGGCTGTGCCCTCTTCCTGGGCCAAGCCCTGGAAATGCAATAAAAAAAAAAAAAAAAGTCGTGGAAATCCTTGTCAGGAGCTTTCCCCTGAGAGGCAGACAGCAGTGCTGTTTAATTAGAACTTTGCTTTGGAAATTCCAACCCAAGCCATTCCACGCTTCTCTAAATTTATTCTTGTCATTAATTCTTAGGATTGCTTAATTTTTTGCCTGCTTGTAGCCACTGGAGTTACTGTTCCTTTCAAGTATTGATCTGTGGCTTAGGATATTTTTTTCCCCCCTGTCCTTGCTCCTCAAGTTAACCCACTCAGGTGCAATTATGTGTAAATATTACATGTTCCTCTCTCTTTTTACTGCTGGGAAAGTTTCAAGCCTTTGGTCTGTTAGCAAATAGATTTAATTAAGATATCGCAGCGTTTCTTTCATGACACTTCAAATAAAAGCTCGGGGCAGGAAGGTTCAATTGACATTACTGAGTGTGATCCTGCTGATTGGTAATGTCAGCTCATGTTTATTTTCCCCCCCAATAAATCCAACACTGCAGTTTTTATTTAGGATCTACTCACATTCCAGGTTATATCAGCCCCAGCCTCTAAAATGATCTTTTATTTTTGTTGCAATAACTGACTTTTTTTCCAGAGGAACGATCACTTTGCTGTCCAGGAGAGGCCCAGAGGTGGAGCAGGAGCAGTGGAGATGTCCTGGAGCACCAACACTGCCGAGCTCATTGCCCAGCCCTAATTGACCACTTTGGGAAATTAAACTTCACAGGGCACCGCCGAGGGCCCTGCAGTTATCAATGAGGCCACAGAGCTGCCAGTGACAGGTGCTTTGATGCCTTTCANGTGTGGCTGCAGGAGGTGTTTGCTCGGGGATTACATCTTGTATCTTTGCTGTCCCTCCGTAATTAATTTAATATTGCAATGTTATTGCATGCAGGGGAGCTGCTGCTTAGGCTTGGCTTTGGAGTAGGCTTGACTTTGGAATAGGCTTGGCTTTGGGGGATGCAGGAACAGCTGCATGATCCCAGCAGTGTGAGCTGGAGTGGGTGCAGCCCTCCCAGCCTGGCAGGATTCTCTGTGTTCAGCAGTTCATTTGAAGTATTTAAAAACGGGGTAAAACCCCACTGGTTGTGGAGGTTTGGGGGTCTTTGAGAGTTTCCTGTTTTATTACTTTCTTTAAAAACTTGCTGGTCTGTGTTTTACTGACCTGCACAGTTTGTAAGGCTTTTTAAAGATGGTATCACTGAATGCTTTTGTATTTGGGTTACTGGTACCTGGCTGCAGTTAATCTCCTTTTTGCCATACAATTATTTTAGTGTGGGATTAAAGCGCCGCATAAAAACCTGGCCTGTCAGACCTCACAGCTGATAAGAACTAGTGGCTCAAGACACAATTTGTGGTAATTTTGGGTCAGTCTGTCCTGCTCAGCACACAGTGCTGGAGAGCTTTTTGTGGATTACAGTGCAGGGCCTGCATTATGAAAACTTCAGGAGGGATTTCCTCAAACAGCATCAGCCTAAAAGGAAAATAAAGCTTGTTAGGAGAGAGGAAATGAAAATGGATGGACGTTTTGAATGAACAGCAGATGAATAAAGAGTCAAAATTGTGGTGGGCCTGGAGAGTTTCTGGAGGAACAGGAGGATGTGGAGAAGAGGTTGGTTTTCCAAGAAAAGACTGGAATGACTCCAGTTGTGTGGGGTTAGCAGAGCCCTTTTTAGGGTGTTCAGGGGGCTGCAGCTGTGGGATTTGGGTGGGTGATGGCCCAGGGGAGGGCAGAGGGGCTGAGTGTGGGCACAGGGGGTGGAGGGGGGCTCAGGGACAGANACAGGGACCCCCAGGCCCTTTCCCTGCTGCAGCCCCAGGAGTGGCCAGAGCTGCCCACACAGGGCTGGGGCTGTGCCCTCTTCCTGGGCCAAGCCCTGGAAATGCAATAAAAAAAAAAAAAAAAGTCGTGGAAATCCTTGTCAGGAGCTTTCCCCTGAGAGGCAGACAGCAGTGCTGTTTAATTAGAACTTTGCTTTGGAAATTCCAACCCAAGCCATTCCACGCTTCTCTAAATTTATTCTTGTCATTAATTCTTAGGATTGCTTAATTTTTTGCCTGCTTGTAGCCACTGGAGTTACTGTTCCTTTCAAGTATTGATCTGTGGCTTAGGATATTTTTTTCCCCCCTGTCCTTGCTCCTCAAGTTAACCCACTCAGGTGCAATTATGTGTAAATATTACATGTTCCTCTCTCTTTTTACTGCTGGGAAAGTTTCAAGCCTTTGGTCTGTTAGCAAATAGATTTAATTAAGATATCGCAGCGTTTCTTTCATGACACTTCAAATAAAAGCTCGGGGCAGGAAGGTTCAATTGACATTACTGAGTGTGATCCTGCTGATTGGTAATGTCAGCTCATGTTTATTTTCCCCCCCAATAAATCCAACACTGCAGTTTTTATTTAGGATCTACTCACATTCCAGGTTATATCAGCCCCAGCCTCTAAAATGATCTTTTATTTTTGTTGCAATAACTGACTTTTTTTCCAGAGGAACGATCACTTTGCTGTCCAGGAGAGGCCCAGAGGCGGAGCAGGAGCAGTGGAGATGTCCTGGAGCACCAACACTGCCGAGCTCATTGCCCAGCCCTAATTGACCACTTTGGGAAATTAAACTTCACAGGGCACCGCCGAGGGCCCTGCAGTTATCAATGAGGCCACAGAGCTGCCAGTGACAGGTGCTTTGATGCCTTTCATTGGTATAAAACCCAAAAAAAAAAGAGCCTTAAACCCAGCTCTGAATGCATAAGTGCTGCTCATTTGGAGCTCAGGCTGGAGTGTGAGCCCAGGGAAAGTTGGGGGTTTGTGCAGCTCAGGTGTGCTTAAAGTTTATTTCTCTGGAACCTTTCATTCCTCCCTTTGGAAAAAAAAGGTGTTCTTTGCAGGTTGATGGGGTTTTTTTAGTGTTTCAGTTTTCTGGTTGGAAAAGGAACTGAAGAAGACAAGAAAAATACACCTCCCCTTAGTGGGGAATTGCCTTTTTTATTTCAGTGTGTCTGCGTTCTAAACCGTTGTGTATTTTAATTGTTTTTTTAAATTCTTTTTTCTCTGCTACCAAAGCTCTGGCCATGAAATAGAATCTGTTATTAGATTCTGTTATATAGATTCTGTTATTATAGAATCTGTTATTTCTTTGCTGCAGAGCTCGTGTTTCTCGAGGCAGCCCTGCAAAAGCAGATGTCTTAAGGATGCCCTGGGAACCCAAGACCCTCTTTGCTCTGGAAATTGTTGCTTTTTCCAGGGTTCATTTCTAGGAATGATTTTTCCTGCTGTGAAACACAAAATAGTAGGATTTAGTAGTAAAAATTTACTCTTTATTCTCACCCCATTCACTTGTTCTAATTCTGGTAGTGTATGGCAGGAAGAGAATTGGGATAAAATACTGAAGGGAAAAAATGTGGATTTCTGTTAAAGAAGTGATCTGGAAAGGTCGTGTTGGGTGTGGAGTGATGGAGCAAGGGGGAATGGCTCCCACTGCCAGAGGGCAGGGCTGGGTGGGATTTGGGGAGTTGGGAATTGTTCCCTGGGAGGGCTGGAATTCCCAGAGCAGCTGGGGCTGCCCTGGATCCTGGGCCAGGGGCAGATCCCTCCCAACCCAACCCTTCCATGATTCCCCAGAACCCAGCCTCCAGGCCCTGGAACCCTGGGCTGGCAGGGTTTTCCAGGAGTTGCTCCAGGACTGGAGGTGGCCCAGGGGGGATGGATTGGACTGGAGGTGGCCCAGGGGGGATGGATTGGACTGGAGGTGGCCCAGGGGGGATGGATTGGGTTGGAGGTGGCCCAGGGGGGATGGATTGGGTTGGAGGTGGCCCAGGGGGGATGGATTGGGTTGGAGCTGGCCCAGGGGGATGGATTTGAGCTGGCCCAGAGGGGATGGATTGGGTTGGAGGTGGCCCAAGGGGATGGCTCTGAGCTGGCCCAGTGGCCTGCAGTCCCTGTGCAGGTCTGTAACACAAACCAAATCCCCCAAAGTCACTTTTCCTGTGGGATGCAGCCAGGCAGCTCCCAGCCCCTGTTGGTGCCATTCCCCAGGTGGGCTCTGGGTGTGAGGGAGTTCCTGCTGGATTCCTCTGGTTATCCTGCCTCTCCCTGCTGGCCCTTCATCCTTTCTGCTGCTGTTTCTCCTCCCACATCTACACTCCTGAGTTTTAAATTTTCCCAGTTTCCAGCACTTGAGGCTCCCCAAAATTCCAGAGCAAGATGGAGAGCTGATAATTCAGCTGCTCCTCCTGCAGCTTTATTGGCATCAAAGCTCAGCCCTGTCAGAGCTGTGGCAAAGCTGCACTTGACTTCTGGAATTCCAGAGTTTCCTGAGCTGGGAAGTTCTAGGGAGAAAAGGTTCCCAAAAGAAATGGGAGAATTGCAGGCACGTGCAGAGCTTTTGTGCTTTGGCTGTTAAAATAGAGGATGAGTAACTGTCTGAACAAAATATTTAATGTTAAATATGTGGTGATGTTAATAAAAACATGGGAGAACTTGGAGGTTTTTTTTGCATATTGTAACTGAGGACAGGTGTGTTAGATATATATATTAAAAAACTGGGAAGAGATGTGAATTTATCTAGCTATATGAATTTATAGATATGAATATCTATCTATATGAATTTATCTATCCCATAATTGTAACTAAAATATTTTGATTGTAGTCCTGTAGAATTTTACTTTAAGTTTTCTGCAAAGTTATTAGATGCAAAGCCCCAAATCCTGGGAAATGTGTTTCAGCAGGAGCTTCCTTATCCTGGAGACAGGTGTATTAAATACATAATGTATATTTAAAAAACTGGGAAGAGATGGGAATTTACTCTCTATACCATAACTGCAACTATAACTAAAATATTTTGATTATACTCTTGTAGAATTTTATTTTAAGTCTTAAGTTTTCTGCAAAGTTCTTACATGCAAAGCCCCCAAATCCTGGGAAATGTGTTTCAGCAGGGAGTTTCCTTATCCATAGGTATTGCTGTAAGATATTCTCCAGGTGTGCTTTTTATTGGATCACATCCATAGCTCTTAGAAAGGCAACCTCTCAATGAATTTCAAGGGTCAGGTCATGCTCTGCTCCAATAACTGATGTAAATTCTGCTTGTAATGCTGTGCCATTTCTAGGATTTATATCCTAGGAATGAAGGCAAGGCCAGCAGTGTGGGTTTATTATTTTTAATTCTGCATAAACTCTTAGGTGTCTGTTTTTCCTCCATGGTTTTTGCTTCTCCTCTATGGAAACACGCAGGGATAAACTGACTCGTGATAGAATTTAAATTAATTTGTGGCACAGCACTGAAAATCTGTTCCCAGTCTATATCAAAAAGAGATGCTAAAAGTTTTCCTGTTAAAGCTCTGAGCTTCTTGATTGGAGAATGGGTAAAAAAAAAAGCAAAGCCTTTTCCTATTTTTCTCCTATATAGTCTTCTTGAAGTTCTTCCAAATTAGATTTTAAATGCCAATTAGGAGGTTGAATATACTAAAATAAAAGCAAATACAACCAAAATGGCCTCACCTTATGGCTAGTTAGGCTTTTTCTCTCAAAAGCAGAACCTTTGCTCTGAGCATGGCTTTGAGAAAGATATTCAGCTTAATGAACACATTAATTAGAACCATAACTATTTATAAGATAATTAGAAACGAAGCACGGTAAACTGGGCTTTTCCTGCAATTAATGGAGGATTAATTACTGGAGGTAATGAAGTGGATTTTTAAATGCATTAAGGTGAAGTACAGAGATGTGCAAGGCTTTGTGATAGTTGCATAATTATTCCAGGCTGTTTGAGCAGAGCTCCTATGAGCTCGCTAATAAGCATCATTGCATCATTATGTATGCACTTAAAAAGACTCACCACCAAAATGACTGCCTAATTATTTCTAATTGGCAGGACTCTGTGTAGTCATTGAGCTGTTTGTAGCCATTTTAAGGTTCATTTAACTATCCTGGGGGCCATGGGAGAGATGGAAAAAAGCTCCTGCTCCGCGCTGGCCTTGGCCGCCGCCGTTAATCAGGTTTGCTGGGCTCCAGTTGGAAACGTGTTTGCTCCTGCAGAGGTCAAAACCCGAAGTAGTCCAAGCAAAGTTTGGCTTTTTGAAGCCACTTGACTGTATTCATTAGCAATTAGTAAAATAATTGTGTCTGTGGCTGTGTTTGGATTTCCGTGGGGCCGGGCGTGCTTTCATCGGCGGCCCTTGGTCCGGGGGATGCACACCTTCCTCCTCAGCCTGGGGCAGCTGCAGGGCCAGGGCTTCACCTGCAGCCCCTTCCTGCTCTCCTGTGCCTTGGGCAGGTGTTCACCTGCAGCCCCTTCCTGCTCTCCTCTGTCCCTGGGCACCTGCAGCCCCTTCCTGCTCTCCTGTGCCTTGGGCACCTCCTCACCTGCAGCTCCTTCCTGCACTCCTCTGTCCCTTGGGCACCTTCTCACCTGCAGCTCCTTCCTGCTCTCCTGTGCCTTGGGCAGGTGTTCACCTGCAGCCCCTTCCTGCTCTCCTCTGTCCCTTGGGCACCTGTAGCCCCTTCCTGCACTCCTGTCCCTTGGGGACCTGCAGCCCCTTCCTGCTCTCCTCTGTCCCTGAGCACCTTCTCACCTGCAGCTCCTTCCTGCTCTCCTCTGTCCCTGGGCACCTGCAGCCCCTTCCTGCTCTCCTGTGCCTTGGGCAGGTGTTCACCTGCAGCCCCTTCCTGCTCTCCCCTGTCCCTGGGCACCTGCAGCCCCTTCCTGCTCTCCTCTGTCCCTTGGGCACCTCCTCACCTGCAGCCCCTTCCTGCTGTCCTCTGTCCCTGGGCACCTTCTCACCTGCAGCCCCTTCCTGCTCTCCTCTGTCCCTTGGGCACCTCCTCACCTGCAGCCCCTTCCTGCTCTCCTCTGTCCCTGGGCAGCCCCAGCAGCTCCCAGTGGAAGTTTCTGCCCCAGGATGATGCTGTGGGGTTTGCAGGGCATCCATGAGGAATCAGGCACTGAGCTGGGAGAGGAAGGCAGGAGCAGGCAAATCCTGCTGTTCCCAGTGCTTGGGAGTCTTGTCCCTTCAGAAAGGCACTAATTTCTGATTGCACAGGTTTTGCCTTGCAAATAGCCCTGCAGCTTGTGCTGCAGTCACACTGGAGGCAGCAGCTTTGCCCATGCAGGGCAGTGCAGGAATTCCAAGGCTTTCTGTCCTGGGAGTGCAGGTTGGAGTCACCAGGGAAGGCAGAGCCAGCTGGAGAGGCTCAGTGCTCAGCAGGAGGACAGAGTCAGTGGTTTCATGGAGACACAGAGGAATTTGGTGCTCTAGGGTTCCCCAGGCCCTGCCAGCTCTGCTCTCCCAGGAATAATCCCAAATCTCTGCTGGCCCTGTGCAGTGCAGCCCCTGATAATCCCCCAGGAAAAGTCGTGGTTCCCCTCTGCAAGATGCTGCTGGAGGTGGTGGAATCACTCTGGAGGGGTTTGCCCCCCCAGCTCCGGGCTGAAGGGGAGATCCCTGAGGATGGGAAGGTCCTGGGTGCAATCACAACCCCTGCAGGGCCACACTTGGGCAAAAACTGGCACCTCACTGCAGCCTGAGGAAAGACAGGTCAGCCTCGCCCTCTTGGCCACAAGAAATGGGCTTTGAGGAGTTTTGTATTCATGCAGGACCCAAACTGTGATTGTGGTTAAAGGGTGAGGTTGATTAGAAAGAGCTGTTTGTTAAAAAAACAAGCAAAATGTCATTTATTTGTGAGATCTTGGTTCAAATCGGAGATACTGGTTCATATCAGAGAGAGATAGATGGATATTGGTTCAAATCAGAGATAAATAGATGGATATTGATTCAAATCAGAGCGAGATATTGGTTCAAATCAGAGATAAATAGATGGATATTGATTCAAATCAGAGAGATATTGGTTCAAATCAGAGATAAATAGATGGATGTTGGTTCAAATCAGAGGTAAAGGATTAAAGCAAATTGTGCCAGTGTAAACTAAAATAAAAACAAATTAGTATGGAAAAGTGCAGATTTGTTTCAGTAAATTTGTTCCCAGCCAGCCAGAGGAGCAGTGTTTACCTGCAATTAATCTGAGCTGAGGCACAGGGCAAGTGGAAAATCTCAAGCTGAAAATCTCTCCTGTCTGTCCCTGAACATTTTCCCATAATATCAGAGGTGTTGTCAAATTTACAACAAACAATGACCCGGGTCGTGGGTCCATGTGGAGCAGGAATTGGAGCCTTTTCCCTGGCTCTGGGATCCATCCAGGCCCTGCTGCCAGGGCAGAGAGGAATAATCTGGGCTCTTGATCCAGAGCCCTGCAAGGAGGCTGCACCTTTGTTTGTCCAAATAGATTCCAGCTGTTTGGAGAGGGGAATAACTGCACGTGTTTGGAAGAATTAATTACAGGGGCTGATGGGTCTGCTGGCTGATGGAAGGTGTTACTCCTTGCTTCCTGTAGAATTCCAGTTTTCCCTTTGTTTTTCTAATTTTTTATTTTTTTTTTTTGAGAAAATGTAAAATGTCTCTTCTCCAGGATTGCACCATTTAAGTTTTCATTCTGCCCGTTTTTTTCCTGGTTGCTTTTTCCTCAGCCCAAGCAGTGACAAATCTGGGATTTGGTTGGGAGGAGAAGGAATTCCCTCACTGGTGTCTGTGTGTGGCTTTTGCCTCACCTCATGCTTTAAACTTTTTGAAGACAGGTTGGGTGTTCTTGGTTTTTGTTCTGTTTTCAGATTATTGGAATAATATTTACTTCCCTTATCAACCTTAACTTTGGTTTTATATGGCAGTTTCTATCTAAGATATTGCACACATTTTTAGGTGTATCTGGGGTTTTTGCCCTTGAACTCCAAGACTGCTGTGAATGAGAGAGCACAAGGAATGGGAGGGATTTTTGGCTGTTTATTTAATAGGGCAATGTACCAATTTCTGCATTAACTTCTGTTTCTTAAATTTTTTTCCCCTAAAGATTATTAGAATTAGATTCCAGATTTCTCTGCTCAGTCATGACATGGCTGTAAAAATACAGGGTTAGAAAACAGTCCTGCCTTGGGATACACTCTGAGAAGATGTGAGGGAAATTCATGTCAGGCAAAACCAGATGGGTTCTAATCTGGTCATCTTAATTTCAGGTTGAATTTTAGGAAGGAGTCTTTATGCAGATTGACAAGAGAAATAAATGGTTTATCTCCTTGCTTGGATAGCAGCAGATCAATCTCTGATTCATCTCTCAGATAACACTCAGGAAAGTTTATTTTTGGTTTTAGTTTGGCATGAAGTGTTCATGGAGATGCTCCTGCAGCTGGCAGGGGCTGGTTGGCTTCTCTGCCATTGCCCATTCCTCAGGAAGGGAGCAGGGGCTGAATTTTGTGGGGAGCAGGGGCTGAATTTTGTGGGGAGCAGGGGCTGAATTTTGTGGGGAGCAGGGGCTGAATTTTGTGGGGAGCAGGGGCTGAATTTTGTGGGGAGCAGGGGCTGAATTTTGTGGGGAGCTGGGGCTGCATTCCCTGGGCAATTTGGGCTGCATTCCCTGGGGAGCTGGGGCTGCATTCCCTGGGCAATTTGGGCTGCATTCCCTGGGGAGCAGGGGCTGCATTCCCTGGGGAGCAGGTTCTGACCCCACCAGTGCCTGCACCAAGGCTCAGTGTAAGGAGCCCCACGTGTTTGGGGTGGGTTTTTCCCCTCCCAGCTGCTCATCTCCTGGGTTTTCCAGCATCCTCCCCCTGGGAAGTCAGAGCAGGAGGTTCTCCAGGAGCCTGGAGAGCTCCAGTTGTGCCAAACCAGCTGCTTTACAATTTCCAGGGGTGTCTCATCCATGGGTTCTTCTCTCCAGCTGAGTTCCTGTGCTCTCCATGCTGCCTTTGCAGTAACTTTTCCAAATTACACTTATGGGAGTTTTCCCTCCTCAAGTGTTTGATTATGGAATTATTATAATTTAAAAGTGGGGAGCTGCTGGGCTGAGTTGCTGGTGTTTGGTGAATCCATTTCCTCAGCTCTGCTTTTGGCATCTTTTGCCACACAAAGATACCAGGGAGGGAATTCCTCCCTCTCCCAGCCAAATCCCAGGATTGTCCCTGCTTGGGCTGAGGAAAAAGCCACCAGGAAAAAATGGGCAGAATGAAAGTTTAAATGGTGCAATGCTGGAGGAAAGGTGTTTTACATCTCCAAAAAAGTTCATGGTTGTCCCAGTTCTTGTTTTTATTTCATCCTGCTTTTCTCTGGCACTGTGGATGATAATTTTTAAAATCTCAAATATTCCCTTATTCTGAAATATGTTTTGCCACTTCCCAACTGTCCAGGCTGCTGGTTTGAAACAGCTTTTCCCTCTTAGCATCACTCTCATTTCAGGCTTAAACTCTGACTCTGCTGCTGCCTAGTTTTGTTATCACTCACCTGATATTGAACAGTAAATTTAAAAAAAAAAATATTATCATACATATTATCTATATTTAGCTTCCTCAACGACATCCATTTTAAAATTGCAAACTAATAATGACCTGAAATGTTTTACAGAGGCAGCTCTGTTTGCATTATACATCCACATTTAATAATTCCTGCAGTCAGAACGACTGCAATTGATACCTGAAATTATTTTACCTTTCCAATAACTCCTAGCATGATTTTTTTTTTTTTTTTCCTGGTGGTGAAGTTGAGTTAAACAAGGAACTTTCTCTTAATCTGCTTTGAGAGAGAACATGGCATTTTGCTGCAGTTACTGGGGTGTTTGCACTCTGGCTTTATTACCAGCCTGGATGCAGCACAGTTGTTCTGGCCCTGCCCTTGGATTTATGGCTGAATTATTACAGAGCCCTGAATTTGTTGGCTTTTGTTTGTGCCCACTGAGCTACAAATAATCTAATAAGGCTTGTGGCAGGTGAGAGGTGCTGAGAAGAATTCCAGGGGAGAAGTTGACGTCTCAGCTCCGTTCTTTGGAGGAATCTTGGTTTTCTTTGCCAAGAAAACAGATTATTTTTGCAGATTTGACCTTCCCTGCACGAGCTCAGAGAGAGGGAAACAAACCCTGTCTTGGTTTTGGGCTCTAATTCCTCTTGCCATTTAAAAAAGTCTCTCTTTTGCAGTTGTAACTTTTTGAAGAGATTAGGTTGGACCTCTAAGCTAGAGTTCAGTGCTTTAGTGCAATATAATTGGGGAAATACTAAACGGCCCTGACCTCATTTCCTTTAGAACAATGAGAATTAATAGTTGCACATTTTATTAGGCTGATATTCCAGATGTAGTGTACATTTAATTAAGTGTAGTTTCCTTTTGGTTATGGTATGTGGCTCTGCTTTTTGTCGCAAATTCTTTCTAGTTTTACAGTTTTCCACATGTTTTCTTTCACCATTTATGATTTTTTCAAAGCGGGGCTATAAGGATTTAAATCACTTTAGCATGCAGCAAAACAGTTCCCATTCAAACAATAAACGCCATTTTAAAAAGCCTTTAGATCTTCTGTCACTTCATAAATATAAATGTATAAAAACATTATGCAGTTGTAGTGCCCACCTGCTAATTAAATGCAGATTTCCTCAAACTTGTTTTAAAATCCTCTTATTTGTTTCAACTCAGTCTCTGCTCAGAATACATATGGCCCTTGTGAAACTAATTATGCTTATGGAGCAGCTGTTAAATTTAGTGCAACTAATTCTATCCAATATTTTACATTTTAATTGATTACCTGTGAAGAAATTAGCAAATTAACACTTATTGTGCAGTAACTGAATGGGCTTTTATGGAGACTTTCAATTTTTACAAGCGGGCCCGAGTGTTGATGGAATAAAGCCATTTCTTAGGGTTTGAGAGAGGCAAGTTATTGGTGAGCCTTGATTATCTGGTGTGAGAATTTAGGGATCCTGAGTGATGCCAAGCATCTGTGTGTTCTGCAACTTGGACATGAAAAGCAGATTGGAAAGTAATGGCTTTTCACAGAATTTTGGGAACATATGGGCTTATCTGGATCTAAGAACTCTTTGAAGATCTTTGAACTTGACTAAATGACTTAACCTTTGGCATGGTGGGTGGGTGGTTTGGGTGTCGTTTGGGGGAAGGGGATCTGTGCTGCAAATCTCCTCTCCAGCTCCTTTTTTTTGTTGGTTTTGGTTTTTTTTTTTCCCTTTTTCCCTCTGGTAGTTCCATAATTTGAACATTTGGGGTCCTGCTTTAATAGGCCTAATTGTGATTCTTGTTATTTTTCAACAGCAGATAAAATAGGAAATCTGTCTTCTCTGCCAGATCTGTGCACTTTTGTTGTGGTTTGGGGATGAGCTGGGGGCACAGATGACTTTTGGGAGCTCTGTTTCAGGAAGTTTTAGCTTGATTCCCTTGTCCTGTGGATCTTGCAGGAATGAACAGGAATTAAGGACCAGCAGGGAGAGACTCTTCCCAAGGCCATGGAGTGATGGGAACAGTGAAGCTGGTGGAGGGGAGGTTTAGGTCTCTTGGGAAGGCCTTGCACTGCCAGGGTTGGGGAGATTGGGGGCAATAATTCCTCATTTTGAGAAGCTGTCCCCTGCCACCACTTCTGCATAGACATGGGAGTGAGCAGAAACCCAGGAACTGAGCATCCAGCCCACCTGAGCTGAGTTTGTTGTTTGCACCTGTACAAGGTAGAGGTGAGCTGCAGGTTTGAGCTGAGAAGATGAAGTTCTTTAGCAATAAATATTTTAGATTCTTCAGTTATTCCTGGTGGGAGGACTGTGCCCTTCAGTGAGGAGAGGCCCTGCATCAATTCAAGGTGATTTGTGTTGCTACAGGGCTTTTTGTTTGTTTTGTTGTTTGGGTTTTTTTCCAGTTCTGCACTTACCTGCAGAGTTCTGAGAAATCAGGGTTACCTGGGAATAGTGGATTTAGGGCAGTGCTCTGTAAACCTGTGCTGCCTCATCATGATGTTGGTAAAAACAGTGCCTCTGTGCCAAGCAAAAATGAGATTTAATATCCAGAATGCTCTTTCAAGTCCCAACTTCCTCTGCCTGAGGAGTGAGGGTGGCTGGATGGGCACTTTCCCATTTGTGGTGACAGGCTAACAGGGCCAGCAAGTGTTCTCCAGTTCATAATGCAGTGCTGCAGGGGTGATTTGATCTATTTATTGGTGTGCCTGCAGTGACCAGGGTGGGAGAGCTGCTGCTGGAAGGTGCCACTTCTGAAACAGGAACCCAGCCCTGACCTCTGGAGCTGCTCCTGGCAGGAGCAGTCACCTGAACTCCCATGTGCTGGACAAATTCCAGGAATGTGATTTATGGCCTCATCTGGATGGAGGATTTTCTTTTGCTTTGTCTGTTGTTGAGTTGTATTAAGCAGTTGTTGTTTCATAAAAGGAGGGATTTTTTTTCTCTGTGATTTGGTTTTTAAAGACTTTGAGAGTTTCACACTCCAAGAGGTGCTAAAGGAACTTTTGATACTGTTTTAAAAATTTCCCTGTTTCCCTCAGAACTGAATGAAACTTTTCCATGAGGTGCCATCAGAACTTTGGTGGGAATCATGGAATTGTGGAATCATGGGATGGTTTGGGTTGGGAGGGACCCTAAAGCCCATCTCATTCCATCCTCTGCCCTGGGAAGGGGGCTCAGGAAAGAGAAACCAAGGAAAACTAGACCTGAGTTTTCATAAATATCCCTTATCAGGTAGCACTGATCTGTGATAAATTATCGAATCAGATTTAGAATATCTTCAAGAAATTCAGGAATAATGAAAGCATTTTGGACACACAAAGAACCAGTCCTAATACTTCTTGATTTATTATTTTCCATTTTGTTAATGGAGGAGTCCTATGTTCTGTGTTTGAAGTCATTTTGCATCCCTTTTCAGAGCAGGAACAGTGGTTTTTTTTCCTGGGTGAGGTGTGGGGCTGGGTTGGATTCCCCAGTCCTGGGGGTTCTGGTCCAAGCTGTGGGGCTGGGTTGATCTCCACCATCCTGGGGGTTCTGGTCCAACCCACAGCTCTGGGTGAGATGTGGGCTGGGTTGGGTTCCACCATCCTGGGTGTTCTGGGTGAGACGTGGGGCTGCATTGCTCTCCCAATCCTGGAGGTTTGGTCCAAGCTGTGGGGCTGGGTTGATTGCCACCACCCTGGAGGTCCTGGTCCAAGCCATGGGGCTGGGATGCACCCCCAATCCTGGGTTCTGGGTGAGGTGGGGCTGGGTTGGATCCCCCAATCCTGGAGTGAGGTGGGGCTGGGTTGCACCCCCAATCCTTGGGGGTTCTGGGTGGGGTGGGGCTGGGTTGCACCCCCAGTCCTGGGCTCTGCTCTGGCCCCGTGCAGGTCGCGCTCGCGGGCCCGGCAGCGCTCCTACAGCCGCAGCAGCGAGAGGTCCGGCCACAGGAGAGCCAAGGGCCGGGACAAGGACAAGGAGAAGGCCAAGGAGAAAGCCAAGGGCAAGGAGAAGGAGATTTATGGCACCAAGGCTGGGTAAGTGAGGCAGCAAACCATGGAGCTGCCACCAAAGCGGGCAGCAGCTCGGCGTCTTTGTATTTTTGGGATTGTTTTTTACCTTAAGTTGTGTTTTATATGGACTGAGTGGGGGTTGTTCAGAGTGTGTGAAGAGTGGGGTTTGTAGGGTTGCACAGCTCTGCAGTGTGGCAGCATGTGATGGTTTAATTCTTCACTCTTTCCCTCCCCCAGCTTGGTTTCAGGTAGGTTAAACAGCTTTATATTTATTAATATAAACATCCTTCCTATATGTGATAGCCATAATTTAGGGGCAAAATGAGAATATTGGGAGGTATGAGGGCCTCTTCCTAGGAGAAGATGGATTTCAGTGCTCACACACCTGCACCTCCTCCCAGTGGCAGCAGCTCCTCCTGGGCTTTGGCTGAGGCTCAGAAATGCAGTTTCAGCAAGAGCCTTGCTCTGGGTGAACCATGGGAGCCTTTGGGAACCTGCTCTCAGTCCAGTTTGACTTGGGTTGTTGATCACAGATTTCAGAACCTGCTCTCAGTCCAGTTTCTGACTTGGGTTGTTGATCACAGATTTCAGAAAAGCGGTGTAATTTTTTACATTTGATGTGATTTATGTAATTCCCTCTGCTTTATACCTCAAGCTCTTGTGCAGCCTTTCCTGGGCTGTTTGTCTTCTCCCTGATGATCCCTTCCAAACAGGAAAACACTGAGGTGTCACTTCATGACCTTCCCTTGGGATTCCCACTGAGAAATGCTCCTGGGCCATTTCTAGAGCAGCAGCTTCCACCCACCCACGGGCTTCTGCTGGCTTCTGGAATTTTCCCTTTGCTCCCTGCAGCAGCAGGAAAATTCCTGGTGGAGTTAGCTCCAGTTTGGGCTCTCCAAGCAGATGAATTTCTAGACCCAGAGTCTAGATCAGCGCTGGAAGTCTCATTATCCTCCAGAGCCCTCCCAGAACCTCCAGCAGCAGGGAATGTGTGGAAACAACACTGTGACCTCAGTATTTGGAGCAGATCCTCCCTCAAAGGCACCTCAAGGACCAGCTCTGGTTCCCAGTTGAAATTCATGGCTGTTTGGGATGTATTTATTCAAAATAGCTGCTTTGGAGCTGTAATGAAGATCAGCCTGAAGCCAGATTGTGGGCAGAGGGAACATAAATTCTCAGGTGCTGCTTGACTTTATAGTTTCACTTTGCATAAAAGGAGGTATTTCAGCTTGGCAGCAGTGCAGCTTTTCTGAGAGATGTTGTATATTTGGGGCTTTACTGCTCTTTAAAGCACAGAATCAAAAATGCATTTTTTTTTTCACTAATTAAGCAGCAAATTTGTTTGTGGCTCCTGTCAACCCTAATGATGATTTTCTGTCCTTGGCTTGGGTCTGTCTGTAGGTGTGAGGGGGAAAGATCTGTGCTTGGGGTTTTTTTGGGGGGCAGCTTTAGATTCTTTCAAGGGGGTTCTTGTCACAGGAAACATCTCAAGAGAAATTTCAAAAGTAAAAAATGAAAATGATATAAATAAACAGTATTCTGGGCACTGTCCTTGGGCATTCCCTGTTTCAGTAATGATTCTCTGATTTGAGCACTGAATTTTCTGGGCTGTTCATGAGATGGGCTAGGAAACAGCTCAGCTCTTCTGATATCCTGCAATGTTTGAAGGGCTGTTCCACTTGTCCAGCCACTGTGGAGGGAAATCCTGGCAGCAGCTGCTTGGAATGGGGGCTGGGAGCTCCAGGGAGTTCCCTGCACTCCCAAATCCCACATTTACTCCAGCAACATCTCCATTCAGCTGTCTGAGTCTGCAGAAGTGAGGGGCCTTTACACTACTGCAATGTTTTCCCACTGTGTTTTTTTACTAATCAAAGCATTGCCTTCATCTTTTATTTATGCTGTTTGAAATTCCCTTGTTTTAAAACAACCTGTGTACATGTCTTCATTGACCTGGTTGGGTGTGCTGTTGAATTTTGATGCTTCAAGTCCTTATCAGCTTCAGAACATGCAAATTCTGTTGTTCTGAGATGTGTTTGTCATGAGGCTCCTTGTTCAATTGAGGGGGGGGAGGCTCCTAAAAGCTTGTTAATTTTAAATAACTTTTCCTGGATTTATGGGGCTCGTCATTGCTTGTGTACTAGTGGAATTTTGGATTACTTCTCCAAGTGATTTTGACAATTTTTAATGGAATAAATTAAGAGTAGCTCCTCAGCTGTTAAGAGCAGAGAAGTGGTGAACCATTAATCAAAGCTGACCACTGGTTTAATTGCTGATCCTTAATAAGGTTATTGATACATTTGCCCATTAATGGCTTCACATTAATTTCACATTAACAGCTTCTCAAATACTTTGGCAGATCCCAGAATCCTGGACTGGTTTGGGTTGGAAAGATCTCAGATCCCATCTCATTCCAGCCCCTGCTGTGGGCAGGGACACCTTCCCTAGCCCAGCTTTTGCTCCAGGTGGCTTTGGGCACTGCCAGGGTTCCAGGGGCAGCCCCAGCTGCTCTGGGCACCTGTGCCAGGGCCTGCCCACCCTCCAGGGAATAATTCCTGCCCCAAATCCCCCCCAGCCATTCCTGCAGTATTACAGAGCTGAGGAGTTGCTGGCTCAAACCCCATCTCCTTTTTTCCTTTCACTTCCACCCTTCAGCTCTCTGACTGTCCTGGGGAGATTTATAAGTCATAAAATTTAGGTAGAATGATAATTGGCATATCACAGGGTGAAAAGGTAGGATTTTGGGATTTTAGGATGTGGGATCAGGAGGCAATGGGGTGTGTCCCTGTCCTTCTTCTTGGTCTCTTGTTCTCCATCTTCTGTGGTGGTGTGGCACATTTGGGTTGGTCTGGAACAAAAGTGCATTGTTGAATGGAGTTAATAGATATTGGAGAGTTATTGTAAATAAAGCATGGGTAATTTTTAGTATTAGAAATAGCATGTCCCAAGAGGCAGAGAGTTCATTACAGCCTGTCCTGCAGAGAAGACTGTGGCAGGCCAGGGCCACAAATATGAGATAACAAAGAATAAACAAATCCCTGAACACCAGAACAGATCTCCAGCTCTTCTTCAGATTCTGAGCTGGGGGAAAACAGAAACCTTCCCAGAGACAGAGACAAGTAAAGCCAGGTGGAAGCCAAGCTGAGGAATCCCAGGAAACAAAAACAACAAGAAAAATTTTTTTTTGTTTTGTATTTTTATATTTACAAAACCTGCCAGCCCAGAGCCCCACAGCTGGGTGGGTGATGGAAGCTGAGCAGGGTTTTGCTGTTTGCAGAGAACACCAGGAGTCAGAGTGGCAATGTGGGACTTTGCTGAGTCACAGTCTGCTGGAGCTTGGCACAGGGTGATTCCTCCCTCCCTCCTTCCCAGCCAGGAAGTCACTTATGGTAATTGGGCTGATTTGCATACAGGTGCTGGGGTTGAGTGGTGCAGAGCCCCCCAGAACTGCTGGGGAGCTGTGCAGGATCAAAGGGGCCGTGTGGGAGCTGCTGTCTGACCCCCAGCTGGGGCTGCTGTGTGCATGAAACATTTATCACCCTGCCAGCAGGAAACCCTGGGCTGGCCTGACGTGTTTGCATGCAGAATTTATTGATTGGCTGGGAAGAGAGAGCTCCTTGCCTTTCCCCAGTGGTGGAGGGGAGGTTGCTCTGGCACCTTTGGGGGGTGTTACACCTGGAGCTGAAGGGTTGGCAAGGCTCATTTGGTCTCTCCAAGACCTTTTCCTCAAAGTCTTCCCTGTCAAAATCCATTTCTCAAGGAGCAGAAATGTGCAAATACAAATTGATGTTCAGGGTGCTGCAACACTTGGTTCATTTGTGCTGCCCAGGTCTCCAATTCAGGAGCTCTTTTTGGCTATTTGAATTCTCTTTGGAGTTTATTTCCAAGAGCCTTATGAGGAAAATATCAAGCACATTGTGTTTAGTTTGTAGCTTAGGAATCCAAAAGGAAAATATATTTGTTTTGAGAGTTTTGATCCTAAATAAAGTAAATAAGGATTGCTCCTGGGCTGGAAGCTTGCATGCCATGGCTCAACCTTGATCATGTTCTCATTGCTGAGTTACAAGCACTCTAGAGGAGGTGCTGCCAGGAAAATGATGGCAGAGCCTTTCCTGCAGAAGAAGTTGGCTTGTGGGAATTGTAGAATCTGTGGCCAAAAATCCATCTTAAACATGGAAACTCCTAGAAAAACTGGAGGACTTAAAATCTGTTTAAAATCAGCAGCTACATTTTGAGTGCTGAAACCAAACTGCTCCATCCTGTGGTGGAAAGTAGTCTGAGTGCTTTTAGGAGAAATCTCTTTTTGTCAGAGGGGAAAACCCTCTCCTTAATGCAAGCAGGTTTATTTGCAGTGTCTGGGCTGAATCAGGAGGACTTTACAAGAGCCCCAGTCACACTGCTGAGAAGTGCTTGCAGTAAAGTTTTAAGATGCTTGGTAGAGCTTCCTGCTTCCAGTGATTTCTTTTGGTAGCTTCTTGAAGAGCAGCTTCTAAAATTTAATGACAAGTTGAGCCCCTTTGTCCAACCTGGGATGCTCCAACAACTGCCAGGCACCTGCTTGGATTCCAGGTGGGTTTTCAGGATTTTTAGGGTATGTTGTGATGGCAAGGGAGTCACTTACCCACAGTAAAACCAAAATGCCAGGCCACCTGCATGGTTCCAAGTGGGTTTTCCAGAATCTTTAGGGTATATTGTGATGGCAAGGGAGTCCCTTACCCACCTAAAACCCAAATGCCTCTTCTGTTGATTAATTAATTAATTTATTCTGCCTCCTTTTGCCTTCCTTCCCAGCTGCAGCCTGCAGGCAGGCTCCAGACCTGAGGTGTGACAGAAGCAGAGCTCTGCTGGGTGTCTGGGTGGCCTCAGTGCAGGTTCCACCCCCTGCCCTGGAGCAGGAGGAGCTGAGTAGGTGGGGTTGGCTCTGTGCTGGGAAGGGATCCCAGAGCATCCCTGGGCGTGTGTGGGGTGGGGGAGAGGAGCCCCAGAGCTGCTGGGGGGCACAGGGAAGCAGCTGAGGCCACCTGAGGACAGATTCCTCCCCATCCCAGGCTGGTGGAGAGCAGAAGAAGGATTTTCCCTCCCAAGGACTGAGACCTCCATGTGCCCAGAGCAGCTCCAGGGTCGCTTGCCTTTGACCAAGATTTGTTGCTATTGTTGTCTGAGCTGTGCTGGCCTTGTTTTTCTTTTTGTTGGCTAAAAATCCCCTTTTAGGACTCAAAGGGCTGGCCATTTATTTAATAGGCAGCAGCATCTGGGATGATTTCTTGGCCTTTCACTCCCAGGCAGCTGGAAAAGGCAGTGTGGATGGGACACGGGTGTGAGCTGTGGAGCAAAAGTGTGCAGGGGCTGCTGGGGAGCCACTAGCTCTGGAAAAGAAACAGGTTTTAGTTCAGAGTGTCCATTTGGTTCTCATTCATAAGTACTTTTTGTGCTAAGTGCAAAGATCTAAGTTTTGTGTTCAGATTCTGTGGCTCAGACTGTCAGTTAGTGATGGCTGTCAAAGGAGCTTCCCTGCTAAATTCATGGACTGTGTTGAGGGAATTATATTCCTCCCTCTTTCCAGAAATAGGTTTTGGAATGCATTCGGAGGCAGTATCTTCAAAGACACACATTCTTTTAAGCTGTTTAAAATTTTCCAAACTTAAAACTGCCAGCCACCACGATTGTCCTTTTATAACTATATAATTTGCATTATCCTGGGTTTTTGGTGGAATCATTCCTTGAACGTGGGGTATTCCTGCTGCAGGAGGGTTTTGTTTGCCCTCATGTCCAAACACACACACATGCTCTGAATGTCAACGTGGACTTTTGGTTGGGGTTTTTTTGTTTTTGTTTTTTTTTTGTTTTCCCTGGGACACCTTGTGCTGGGAGAGAGCAGCTGACTATTGTTTTAATGGCCTGCCTTAATCTGGGCAGGAGGAATCCAAACTGACTGATGCTGAGCTGTGCAAATCCAGTTAGTGTGAGCTGTAATCTCTTTACTGGCTTTAAGGAGTTGGAGTGGCACTGAGACACCCTGCAGATACTGAACAGCAGAGATACAGTAATCACCTCCCCCTGCCCCTGCTCCTGCATCCTGCCACTGACAGCACCAGCAAGGATTTGGGCAAAACCCAGCCCTGACCCAGCAGAGTGCCCCTCAGAGCAGGGGCAGGGCCCAGGCAGCCCTGGCAAAGACAATGCCTTGGGGAAGTGAAGTGGAAATTCACATTAAAGTCGCTGTTGCACCTCGTATTTGGGATTGGGAATGCTTTTTCTGGAATGAGCTTACCTGCTATGGAGATTATAGCCCATCCATGGCTTTGGTTAGCCAGGCAAGGAGCAGGTTTGTTTGGAGGAAGTATTTCTAAGCCTGCTCTGATTTTTGGACCTTTCACTTGTTTGGAATTATAAAATAATGTGGCAGACTTAAATGAGATAATCTGAATTGTTGATCAGTGCTAGGACATGAGGGAGTAGTTTTAAATGAAGAGGGATATAGATGGGATATTGGGAAGGGATTCCTGGCTGGAAGGGAGGGAAGCCCTGGCACAGGGTGCCCAGTGCAGCTGGGGCTGCCCCTGGATCCCTGGCAGTGCCCAGACCAGGCTGGACACTGGGGCTTGGAGCACCATGGGGCAGTGGGAGGTGACACTGGATGGGATTTCATGTCCCTTCCAGCCCAAACCTCTCTGTGATTCCCTGATTTCCCTCCAGGCTTTTCTGGTTCCATCCTTGGTCCCTCCTGGTTCTGTGCAGGGCAGCATGAGGAGCCCCTGGGGGAGCTGGGGGGTTATCCTGGAGAAAAGGAGACTCAGGGGTGTCCTTCTGGGAACACAGACCTGAGAGGAGCCCTGGGGGAGCTGGGGGGGTTCAGCTGGAGCAGAGGAGCCCCAGGGGTGCCCTCCTCACTGTGCAGCTCTGAGAGGGGGCTGTGCCCAGAGGGGGCTCTGCCTCCAGCAGCACTGACACAGCCAGAGGGAAACACAGGCTGGAGAGCAGGGGAAAGCTTTTTATGGACAGAGTGATGAAGAACTGGAGTGTTCTTCCTGGGGAGGTGGTGGAGTGCCCATCCCTGGATGGGGATTCAAAACACTACCTGTGTTTTTAGGGTCTGGGTGAGGGGCTGGGCTTCATGATCCTGGAGGGCTCTGCCCACCTGGTCATGCTGGGATTCTCTCCCTCCTCAGCAGGAGTAAAACCCTACAGATGAGCTGGGTTCATGTTGCTGTGCCTCCACTCCCTTTCCCTGCAGTTGGTTTCCATTGGAGGGGGAAGGTTCTTGCATCTTCCCATGGAGGAGAGACTGTCCAACCCAAATTTTCCATCCTGAGACCTCTGAGGCTGGTTCCCACAAGAGCTTGCCACATGCAGAGGGTGCTCTTGACCTTCAGGTCCTACTCTGCTCATGGGGAAATCCCCAGGTCCCTTCCTGGAATGAAACCCCTGCAGTTCCCCAGCAGAATCCATCAGCACATGGGGCAGTTATTGTGACAGTAATTCAGCATCCTGTTGGGTTCCTTCCTTTTTTCCATGGATTCTGGCAGCCTGATGCATTGCACCTTTTCTGGGAATGATTTCCACTCCAGCCCTCGATTTTTACATTATTTACAATGGTAAAAAGGTAAAACCCAGCATCTTCAAATCCCCTGAAAGGCAAGGCTGGAAATGCTTTGGGTGACTTGAAGGCAGGAGTGGGGAGCCCCTGAGGGAAAATTCTGGATTCTCCTGGATCCTGCCTCACCCTCAGCTGCTCCCAGCAGCTGAAGCTCTTGTAGTACAAGGCCCATGTAATGGTGAATTACTCGGGGAGGATTTTTCCTGGAAACAGCAGGCTCAGGCCATTCTGCAGATGGATTAAGGAATTGATCAGGAATTGCCTTGCCTGCTCAGGCCAGAATCTTCTGAGATTAATGGGCTCCTGCTGTGGCCAAGAGGGAAAAGGTTGTTTTTTTTTTTTTTCCATTGATTCCTGCCAGGTGGGCAGTGCTGGGGCTTGGGCAAATATTGGGGAAATCCAGAAAGTGCATTTCTGGGAGGGAGTTCAGCCAGGAAAGGGCAGTGCAGTGAGAGGCTTGGTGTGCCTGCCTCTGCCATCTCCTTTTCATTTCCTCCTTTGCTCTGCCTTTATTTCCTGGCCACATTAAACACTGTTAAAGGGAGCCTGGATGAAGTTTGGGATAATGCTGCAGTGGGAGTTTCTGCTGGGAGTTAATTTACAGGTCCCCTGTGAGTCAGGAGCATGAAGATGGAAGAGAAGGAAGGGTTTTATATGGAGTGGGAGCCACTAAATCTGATTTAAAGGGTCACAATGTGGTTTTTATTGAGGAGGACAAAAGATTAAAGTCCATCAATTAATTTATTAAAAAAAAAACAAAACAAGCTTTAGGCCCAAGAGCTTGTTGGAAGCTCTTTCCATGAGCTTTAAAGGTAATTTTAATAATATTGCTGGGTTTTTTTCTTTTTTTATACATTCAGGCTACAGTAACTCAGTTAAGTTGATAGTAGATAATTAGGTCTTGATGTTAAAGGCTTGAAATTTTATATGCTGCAGGTTTTAGATAAAATTTTTGAAAATTTTACTCTGCACTGCAGTATATTCTGACTCATGGAAGTGCCTTATTTTTAAGGTTATGGGAGAGGAATTTTCTTCTGATAAAGCTTCCTAGGTTTTGAAATATTTATTTGCTCCAAGCTCCAATGTCCAGCCTGGCCTTGGGCACTGCCAGGGATCCAGGAGCAGCCCCAGCTCCTCTGGGAATCCCACCCAGCCCCTCCCAGGGAGCAATTCCCAATTCCCAATCTTTCCAGCCCTGCCCTGTGTCCTGTCCCCCTGTCCCCAGTCCCAGCTCTCCTGCAGCCCCTCCAGGCCCTGGAATGTGCTGGAAGCTCTCCCAGGAGCTTCTCCTCCCCAGGTTGGTTCTCTCTCTTCTCTGTCCTGCAGGTTTTGGGGCAGGGGCTGGTGCCAGGCAGTTCCCCCTGGCCCAGGGAGGTTCTGGAGTGTCCCAGGGGAATTTCCAGTTCTGGGCCCCCTCCCAGCCTGGGCTCTGCAGGCAGCAGAAATCTGGGAAGAGCTGCAGGATTCCCCCTTGGAAGTGGAGCCCCAGTGCAGGGCTGCATTGGAGCATTGCTGGGGAGGGGGTTCATCACAGTCTGGGCAAGGTTTTTAAAATAGACTCCCCTTCAGTGCTTTCCCAAGCTCTGTCCAAATGGGTTTTTGAACAATTCTGAACATTTCCCTCATCTTGGATCGAGGATCCTTCCAGGGAGATCCAGCACTTGTGCTCCAGAGCCCCCTCCATGTGGGGCATGTGCTGAAATCCCTTCTGCAGTCTGGGAAGGGCCATTCTGGGAGCTCCACATCCCATTCCAGCGTGGCAGTTTCCCCACAGCATCCCAGTGCCCCTCCTGTGTGCCAGCAGGAAGCCAGGGCTCCCTTTTGCAGGCTGCCTGCCCTGCCCTGCTCTGCCTTTCATCTCAGCCTGGCTTTGTGTAATGCAATAGAAATGTTGCTAACGTGATTATACTTTTCTATCTTATTAGCTCCAATACCGAGCACAATAAAATGGAAAACTGTTTAAATGTTATGTTTAAGTGCTTGAGATAAGAGTTCTTGTAAATGAAATGTGATTACATTTCTGTAATAGATCTTCTCTGTCTGCTCGGACTTTGAGCAATGTAATTCTTTGGGGATTGCTGTTTCTAAGTTTGATTTCCTTTTTTTTTTTTTTTCTAATTTTGGTAGCAACAGCCATGTGAAATGTAACACACCACCAGACAATGCTGAGAAATCTCTTGAAAAGGCACAGTGTCCTCACCCAGGGCTCCCTAGTTTTCTTTTGTGATAACCAATTTTGAATTAAACATAATTCCCCAACATCACCTTGAATTTCCATCTGGGCATCCCCGATGTTCTTAAGCGTTTTTGCATTTACCTAATGCTCTGGGCTATTTTGGATGGCAAACTGTGACTATCTCCAAAGTGGAGATGAGCTGAATAACAATTGTTTGCTGCTCTTCCCCTGGATCTCCCTGCAGAACCTGCAGCCTGCAAAGGCTGAGCAAGTGGCAGATAGCTTTTGTCAGCCCTTATCCAGCCTGTACACTTGTAAGGAAGAGCAGGGATAATCACCTCAATCTAATTAGGGGTTAAAAGAGGCCATGACTGTGATGTGGCACTGAGACACCTTACTGTAGCAATCCTGTTTGCATTAGAAAAATAAGGTTGTCATATTGATTATTCAAATGAGCTTCTCTTGGCCCTGCCTCAATGGCTGCGTGCAGCTGAAGCACTGGAAGGTCCCAGCTTTGGAGCCTGGATTATGTGAGGTCTTGTCTGCTCATTTAAGGGCTTTCAAACTCAGGCTGAGGGAGTTTTATCCTGAGAATTAAGGGTTTAAGTGACCACTGGAAAATGAACTTGGGCTGGCCTGGCTGAGGGGTGTGATTGCTCCGAGCCATTCGCTGAAGGCCAATGGATTTGCTTCCCATCTTTTATGGAAAAATCAGTATTGGAGTGAGCAGGTCTTGTTTGGGCATTAATTGATGTGCAGTTCAAAGTCAGGCAGAGCTGGAAAGAATAAAGGAATTGCATTCAGATCAATTGCACATCCAAGAGAGAGTGAATTCCCCTGGCTCTGGCTTGGGGGGCTGCGTTTTAATTTTTAGAAAAAATAAATATTTATCTGGTGCTGGCCTGTTCCAGCTTCTCAAATGTTTCTCAGATTTGGTTGTTTGTCCTTGCCCAGTGAGGTCTGTGACATCCTGCAGGATATGCTGCATGCCCTAGGATGGGAAGGAGGGGTTAAAAAGGCCAATTTATGCATTTTTAAAATCCTTTTTGGCCCTTTTTTAGTGCACCAAGTACAACCTGTGTTGTGTGGACAAGGACTGGATGTTTGACTGCTGGTTTTGCCTCTGGTTTGTGCAGCTTCTGTCATTGCAGATTTACAAGGAAAAGCCCACCTGGAATCCCAGCTGTGAAGCAGAGTTTGCAACTTTTACCCCGTGGCTGAAAAGATTTCCCCCACTTTCCCTGCCCTTTGATCAGCTCTTGGCTGGGCTGCATTTCTGCTGCTGGACAAAAACCCCAAACACAGAGAGACAACTAAACTCTTTAATCCTCATTTTCAACTTTATTTTTAAATCTTCCAGTTTCTAACATTCTCTGCTTTTGGTACTGGTGTAAAAATCACTCAGCCAAATGCTGACCTGCTTGACTGACCAGAGGAAGGGGATTTTTTTAATTATACATATTTATATATTATTTATTTATGCTGCTAGGACTCGTTTGAAAGGCCTGAAGATTTCCAAGTGTTGCTGTAACTTTGCAATATCTTGCTTGGATGAGTTGAGCTGCTGCTGTGCTGCCTTTGTGGCTCCTCTGTGCTGAGCTTTGTGCTGAGCCCCAGGAGGATTTTCCAGGTTGGATTGCCTGGAATGGTCCCAGTTCCACTTCCTGGGGCCACCCCTTGGTGGCACTTCTTTGCCAGACACAGGAATTTTGTCTATTGAACTTGCAGCTTTCAGCCCTAACTGAAAATGGAGGAAAACCCAATTTTATCCCAGCAATATCATGGTGCTGTTTGTGGAGATCAGTCCCTCGTTTTGAAGTTATTTATTGGATTTATTTGTTAAATTTTTTATTTTCTCTTAATCCCTTTCAGCCATGAGTATTCCAGTGCTCCTCACCACATTGTTCCACCAGCAGTTAGGAAAAAATTCAGGCTGTGCTGGTTGGTCTCAGTGAGACTGCCTGGATGCATGTCTTAAAGAGAGGGAAATAAGGAAAATATGAAGAGTGTTGTAATGGGGAGAATCCTTCATCCTGGGAGCATCACAGGGAGGCAGGGCTTGCAGCTGACACTGGGGTTTGTGGCTGCTCCTCTTTCAGAAATGACAAAAGCTCCATTTCCACATGAGCTCAGCTGACTCTGGGCTGGCTGAGCTCACCCCCTGGAAATCTGGGTAAAAATCAGCATTTTCCTGGGGAGCAGCACTCCTTGGGCTGGGCTTAGCAGCTGCTGTGGCTCAGGGATGGTTGAGTTGGGGTTTTTGGAACTCTTCTCCAGCCTGGGTGGGTCAGTGAGAGCCAGGGGGGTTCAGCTTGGATACAGGGAGGGATTCCTGAATTCCCTCCATGAAGGGTTGGGTGAGTACCAGCTGGGCTGGAGCACCCAAAAAATCACATTTATATTTCCTGCTGGAATTGCTTGGGGTCAGCTGCATCATCCACATCCCCCCTCTTCTCCATGGGCTGGGAATCCTCTGCCCTGGAAGGATCTGGCCTCTTATTTATTCTCTTTTAAAGAAAAAAAATAGAATATTTCACTTCACCTCCAAGATTTGCAGCTACAACAGGAAGTGCTGGTTTTGACCATCGACCTCCAAATTCCTTAAGGTCCAAGTTTCCTTAGAGCCTGCCTTGTTTATGGTGCTCAATTCCTTCAGGAATCTCTTCACTCTATACTAAAAAAATAACCTTTGAAGGAAAAACAACCTTTGAAGGAAATCTTGGCTGTAGAACGAGACATGGCTTCTATTTTTGTCTTTTTCTGGTCTCATTTTGGTGGTAAACCAATAATACAACACTAATTATTTTGATTTGGTTGAAGCAATGCCAAAATATAAAATATTTTTGGGGGATTCTAGGGGAAAGTGTCCCTGCCTGTGAGGGGGAGCTGGAATGAGATGGGCTTTAAATGGTTTTTAATCCCCTTCCAAGCCAAACCATTCTGGGATTCCTGGTCTAGACATTGGCTTGGGAGTTTGTGCCATCCTGCAAAGCTGGATCTGGGAAGTGCTGGGAATGAGAAGTGCCAGAGAAAACAGGTGGGGTTTGTTTTTCAGGGCAGTAAAAGGTTAAAAAGCAAATTATTGGCAAGTGAGAGAGTGAAATGGGTGCAAGCAGTGTGGTGTGGTGAGAGGTTCAGGTTTAAAAACTTCACTTTAATAACTGAAGGAGTTCCTGGTGCCCCTCAAGGAGCAGGAAGAGCTCAGACAGCTCGTGGGGGCTTTTTAGGCTGCCAGATTTTCTACCAAAAATACAAATTGTGGTTTAGGGGAGCTTGCAGAGCTTTCCTTGTTGGGTTGGAAAAGCAAGGTGGGAGCTGCTGGAGATGGCATCATCCCTTTAGTGATCCCTGTGCATACTTGCTTGAATTTGATTTGAGTTTTCCCCCTTTTTTATTAATTTCAAAGCCTTTTTAAAATTCTTTAAAAGATTTTTATCCCTGTCTGTTAGGCTTGGGTTTGGTCAGACGTGTTTGAGACTTCCAGCCAGTTTCTGGTTGTATTTAATTTGGAGGCAATGTTGTTTCTTCCTCTTCATTTTTTGGCCAAGGAACTTGAGGAATTCCCCCTCAAGCTTGAACAGCTTTAGCTGTCCCTTGGAGACTTTTATAAATTTTTATAAAAGTCTCAAAAATTTCTAATTTTTATAAATTTTATGAGTTTGTCTTGTGACACAGCCCAGCATGGAAGTTGTTAGGAGACACAATTTCCTCTCTGCACCTTAGACTGAGCTGCTTGGAATGACCCTCTTGGGGAAACCAAAGGTTTCAAAGCCAGTTGAGATGTAAAAAAAAATAAAAGTTTAATTGTGAAGGAAAGCCTGCCACTCAAATCTCTGCCCAAAAAAGCTGAGGAGATGCAATTTCTCTTGTCAGGTCGAGTAGGTTTGCTCTGTTCAGGAGTTGGGAAATGTTTGTTTTGTGGAGGAATGAAAACCTGGGCCTGCCTGACCCATCTGAAATATTCTGGGAATTCTTGGGGAGCTCAGCCCTGGCTGGGTGGAGGAAGGAGAGGAGTTAAACCAGAGTCAGCAGCATTTCCAGCCTGGAATTCTGTCCTCCCAACAGGGATGCTAAAAGCACGAGGTTTCAGGGTGCTGAAATGGGATTAAATGCTGCAATTTCAGCCAAAAGTGGGAATTTGGGGGGCTCAGCTGAGCTTGGCCATGGTTCCCAAAGGGCTGCCCTCCTCCTCAGGGGTGCTGGGAACATTTTTTTGAGTCTTTGGGCTTAAAATCTGTGCCCCCAAGGACTGCTGGGTGCTGCTGCTCCTTCTCCTGAGCCCGGCAAATCAGCTGGTTGTTGGGTCATTATTATTTTTTAATCACTTGTTTGTTTTTCAGCAGGGTTGGTGTCATCCTGCTGCTGGCTAGAGAGGAAGGGAGCTCATCCCAAATTTCTCCTGGGGTTTTTTTTTGGGGACTTTATTCATCTTCCTTAAAGTCCTGACCTGCTGTTTGACATCTGCCACTTCCTCTTAATTTCTGTTCAAAGTGCAGCATCTTGTGCTCCTTCAAAATTGTGTGAGTTTTAAATTAATTTTTATTTTAGGTCCTTTTAGGGAAGGAGGGCAACAAAACCAGCTGTATCCTGGTAGTTCCTAAATAGAGACATTTAGGGTTTGGGGTTGGTAAAGGATTTTTTAATTGCCAGAACATCTCTGTGCTTAGGAGCTTTGAAGAACTTGTGAAGTGCAAAGAGCAAAAATAAAGCTGTGACTTGTGGTGTTTAGATTTTTCTCTAAAAGAATAGAAAGGAGAGTTTGCATGAGGAGTGTGGGGAAGAAGTTGTTTGAGTTCCAGTTTTGGGTTAGAAAATAAAAAATCTGGGTTCTGCAAATAGAATCAGAAGTGGTGAGTGAGGAGTGCCTGGGTTTGAGGAGAGGGATTTTTGCTGATCAATAAAATAAATAAAAAGTATCTTCAGCTCTAAATTGGTTGTAGGTTGGATAAGCTGAGCTCGGCTCAGATATTAAATATAAATTTAGCTTTGTTCTCGGAACTGAGATCTGGGGGGACTACAGAAAGAGGGAAGAATTAAAAAAAAAAAAAGAGTAATTTGTTTCTAAAGTCAGTAGAGAAGCTTTAAATTGCCACTGTAGAATCCTTGAGGTTGGAAATGATCTCCAAGAGCATCAATCCCAACCTTTAAATCCGAATATGCAGTAATAGAATGAGGTCTGTGCAGTGGAACCAAGGCTGTGGCTTGTAATGTGAATTTTGAGCACTGAGCAAAAGCATGAAGAGTTTTATTCACAGGTCTTAGTGGAAAGTTGGGTGCCAGCAAATAAGTTTAAAATACTTAATGAACTTCTACAAGATTTTTCTCCTCTTGGGAAGAATTGATGGCACGGAGTCTTAGAAAAGAATTACAAATAATTAATTCAGATAAATTGGAGGTTGCCTTGTTTCCTAGGCAGAGAGCCTTTAATTGGTAACTTTATTTTTACTGAATATTTAATGAGCAACTGGCAAATGTTTCCCTAAGCACAATTTTCATGAGCATTTACTGGGTTTGGAGCAGTTTATAATGAATTTAGACAGAGATGGAGCCCTTCAAACACGTGTGAAGCATTTACCAGAGATTATTGCAGAACTTGTTTAATGAGCATAGATAGTTTAAAAAAAAAAAACAAACCAACCCCAAACTAAACAGGCTTGAGGTTTCCTTGTGGGATTTTTTTTTTTTTATCACCAGACTGAGGGCCTGAAGGAATAGAGGAAGTGAATGGACACCAATGTATCCAAATATCTCATTTTGCCTAAAAGCAAGTGCCGGCAGATAAATGCCCATAAAGGGATTTCTTTCTTAAGCCCCATGGATTTTATTTTTTTTTTCATTTTTTTTTTTTTTTTTTGCTGCAACTTTTTGTGTGAGTTTGAAATGAAACCCATTCATCCAGTGCCCCAAAGAAGGGCCTTATTGAATGGAATAACAGTGTAATGTACCATTGAAGGCAGGATTGAAAGTGATTATCTTGTTAACTCTTGACAGTTACCGCCAGCTTGAAATAGAACTGGCAGGCTTGATTTGCAAATGAATTAGAGCTTTTTCATTTGGTGCCAGGATCATCTTTTTATATTCTGATATGACAGATGCTATGTTCCATGCTTTTGTTTCTCTTCGCTCTTCCACTTGCAAATAAAAAACAAAAGATTATGATAGTCGTTTTATTTGCATCTTTTCTCTAGGAGTTTATTCTTTGTCTGGAAGTTTTTAATCTTATATTTTTCCCCCAACAATTTGTTGAAGAATAGTATTGTTCCTGCAGAATAACATTTCATTAGGTTAAGTACAGTAGTAATTGGGTGAATGAGGGGGGATTTAGAAGCTTTCAGCAAATGGAAAATTGATTGTACTCAGATTGTTTTAGCGCTGAGAACATTTAAATTTCCTCCCTGCCTCACACTTGCATTTCACATTGCAAGGAGCAGAGGAGAAGCCTCTGTCCCTGCTCGTGGCAGCACGTGTGTCATTAATTAGTGCAGCCCCTGGATTAGATTGCAGCTTGAGATTCTGCTGCCATCCCCACGCAGATGGGGAGGTGTTGGCTATGATAATGACTCTGCTCTGCTCCGTGTTCCTCATTAACCTGCAACACTCTCCACCAGTCCAGAGAGTTTTTTTTTTCCCAGCTTCCCCACGCTGGAACTTGCTGGGCTGTGGTTAATATTCAGCGTGGTGGGCACTGCCACTGCTGGGCTGGCTGCTGCTGTCAGCTGCTTTGTGCTTTGAGGCTAATTAGCAGCACTTCCCACTGCCACTGATGGCCATGATGGAAATGTTTGCCTACACTTTCACCTACAGGATGTGTTTGAATTGGATAGCTGCTAAATAATATTGCAGGGAAGGTAAAGCAGGCCAAAGTTGTCTGATTTATTTGAGGCTGGTGACATTGCGGTGCCTGATGTTTGATTGGGTGTGTTTGCAAACAGGGAGGATGGAGGGTTTGTTCCTTGGGGAATAAGGGAGGAGAAATCCCACCCATCCAGGGAAAACCAGGGAAACCAACCAGGCAAAGCTGAGGAGAAGCCAGGGAAACAAAGCAGGCAAAGCCAGGGGACAGACCAGGCAAAAACCAACCAAAGTTGAGGAAAAATGTGGGAAAAACCAGGGAAAAACCAACCAAAGCTGAGGAAAAACCTGACAAAAGCAGGGGAGAAACCAGGCAAAGCCAGGGGAAAACCAACTAAAGCTGAGAAAAGATCTGACAAAACCAGGGAAACCAATCAGCCAGAAATGGGAAGCACCAGGCAAAGCTGAGGAAAAGCCAAGGAAACCATCCAGGAAAAAGCCAGGAGAGAAACCAGGGAAAACCCAGCAAAACCAAGGAAAAACCAACCAAAGCTGAGGCAAAATCTACCAAAACCAGGGAAACCAACCAGGCAAAAACCAGTTGTTTTTTTTGGAAAAACCAACCAAAGCTGAGGAAAAACCTGACAAAACCAGGGGAAAACCATCCAAAGCTGAGAAAATATCTGGCAAAACCAGAGAAACCCATCAGCCAAAACTGGGGAGACACCAGGCAAAGCCAGGGAAACCAACCAAGCAAAAACCAGGAGAGAAACCAGGGAAAACCCAGCAAAACCAAGGAAAAACCAACCAAAGCTGAGGCAAAACCAACCAAAACCAGGGGAAAAACCAACCAAAACCAGAGGAACCAACCAGGCAAAGCTGGGGAAAAACCAGGGAAATGTTGGATGTGCATGGAGCTGCTCCTGGCTTTTATTTGTTTATAAACATGTTTTTGTTATGTTTAATGGTTTAAAAATCTGCAGGCTCTCAGGGCTACTTGACAGACTGAGCTGTGGCCATAGGTCTGATTTTGCCTAAAACAATATATGAAATATAGTATTAATGACAGCCTTTTTTTGCATAATTTTATACAAATAATGTCATTAAAATACGTGGTTATTTTACATAAATGTGCAAATGCAAGTTTTATCATTTCTAACATGTATTTTAAATGTACAAGTATTAGCCCCAATGATATAAATGATAATTTATATGACATAATTATGTAATATATTTTTTTATGTAACAGTAATTACGTAATATAATTTATTTTATCATCTACATTACGTAATACAGAATAGGCTACAGAATATAATTGTGTAAGATCTCTAATATAATCTGTTGGTTAACTAAAAGATAAAACCCTGCCACTGCCTGGCTGATTGATGCCCAGCAGCCTGGGGCTGGGAAGAGGTTTTCATTGGAAGTGACAGGTGCCCCAAGGTTTATTTAGGACAAGCTCAGCCTTGTCCTGCTTAGTTTGATAATGTTTTCCTTATGGATGTTCCAGCAGTGCATTTCCTGCGTTGGGGCCTTGTGTTACACCAATATTCCTGTCTGGGCTGCCTCAACTACAAATTGGCTGAACAGCCCGTGACACTTTTTCAATATTATTACATTAAACCAAGTGGATTTTGATTGATAACCTAATATTCAACTAATGCAAAACATCAATCATGGCGAGTATATTAATTATTTAATATTGCAGCCTAATTCAGGAATCGATGTGCTGCAGGAGGGGAAGGGAAACTGGCTGTTCCCAGAAGGGTTGAGCCAGGGGATGATTAAAAAACAGCCCCACCAAAGCCAGCTCTGCCCCCGTGGGTTGGTTCGATACAAATCTTTATTCATTTGCCAATAATCTCCTCACATTTCCCACTTCAGGAGCGTTTTTATCAGTTTTGAGGGCTGTAATTGAATTAGGGCTGCTTTCAGCACGGGGCCCAGAGAGGTGCTGGGATATTGATGGCAGGGCCACGAGTTCCTGCCAGCCCTGGCCCAGAGCATCCAACCTCTCCAGGGCCAGGGCACCTCCAGGAGGGACCAGGGGCACCTCCAGGAGGGACCAGGGGCACCTCCAGGAGGGTCCAGGACAGTCCAGGAGGGTCCAGGGGCACCTCCAGGAGGGATCAGGGGCATCTCCAAGAGGGGCCAGGAGACCACAGGAGCATCCAGGGGCACCTCCAGGAGGGACCAGGAGAGTCCAGGGGCGCCTCCAGGAGGGACCAGGAGACCACAGGTGGGACCAGGGGCACCTCCAGGAGGGTCCAAGAGAGTCCAGGAGCACCTCCAGGAGGGACCAGGGACCAGGAGGGTCCAGGGGCATCTCCAAGAGGGGTCAGGAGACCACAGGAGCATCCAGGGGCACCTCCAGGAGGGACCAGGAGAGTCCAGGGGCGCCTCCAGGAGGGACCAGGAGACCACAGGTGGGACCAGGGGCACCTCCAGGAGGGGCCAAGAGAGTCCAGGAGCACCTCCAGGAGGGACCAGGGACCAGGAGGGTCCAGGGGCATCTCCAGGAGGGACCAGGGGATCCTGCAGTGCTCTGGGATGGAGGGGAGGTGGAATCCCACCCGTCCATGGTGGATACCTCCCACTGCCCCAGATGCTTCAAGCTCATCCAGCCCAGCCTTGGGCACTGCCAGGGGTCCAGGGGCAGCCCCAGCTGCTCTGGGAATTCCCAGGATCACCAGGCTGGAAGAAACCTCCAGGATCATGGAGTCCAACCCAGACCCTGGCCCCCAGTGCCACAGCCAGCCCCTCCCAGGGAGCAATTCCCAATTCCCAGTCTCCCCCCCAGCCCTGCCAGAGCCATGCCTGTCCCCAGCCCCCTCCCAGCTCTCCTGCAGCCCCTCCAGGCTCTGGAAGGGCTCTGAGCTCTCCCTGGAGCCTCCTCCAGGCTCAAGGTATGGGGAAAAATTTGGGATAAATCCTGTAGGGCTGAAAAGAATAAATTCTTCTTTCAGATTCAACCAGCAAAAGCACTTTTTTTTTTCTTCTTGTTTCACTAACGATGTTTAAATAGAGCAAAACTGCTTAGCAAACTTGAGGAAATGATAAATAATTAGTGATTTTAGTGCTAGTAATTAGTAATAGTGTAGTGTTCACTGATTCCCTGCATCCCTCACAGGCTGGTTTCTCCTTTATTGCCAGGGCAGTGAAATCACCCTCCAAGAGGTGATGTTGGAATTAGGTAGAACCTGGAGCTGATGGAAGCAGGAACCTTCTGCTCGCTCAGTGGGTTGAAATTTGGGGAATTTTCAATTTGTTTTCCATTGGATTTCCTCTTTCTTTTCCATAGCAGGATATGTTAAGGATAAATTTTCCCTCTGAATTTTTGCTTTTCAGAGTTTTTCACTTGGATACTTTGGTCCTTTTTTTTTGTTTGTTTGTTTTTTGCAGCTGCCTTTCTGTAAAATTCCTCCCATTTTCTCTCTGGACATTTGTATTTTTTGCAGCTTTCAGGAATTGCCCCCCAAGCTCCAGCATGGCTGAGGAGTTCCTCACAATTCCTTCTCTCCCTCCCCTTGGAAAGGGGCATGGAATTCCCTTGTGGGAGTGGTGACAAAGCAGAACCAGGAGGCACCAAATGTGGGTTTGAGAAACAGCCCCGTGCCCTGGCCTGGCTGCTCCTTCCCCATGGAAATAGTGGGATAATTACATTAAAAATGGGGATTTTAAACCTGGGTCCCGTGGCATTGCTACAGTTTGCAGCAGTTTCAGGGCAGGTAGTACCTGAGGCTTTCATTCTCTCATTCAGCATTAGGATAATCAGTATTTTTTAGATGTTACAGGTAAATATTTGTATTAAAATTAAAAATTTGCCACACTGGAGAAATCACCCAGCTTTGCCATTTCAGAGTTAAACAGAAATCGTTGCAGACAAGGGTTTAGCAACTGTTTAGAACTTTTGTTCTTCTCTTACAGGGACTCTGCAAACATCAAAGCTGGATTAGAACATCTGGTAAGTTTTAATTTTCTCTTGAACATTTGCATCGTCTTTGATATCTGCATTCCAAATGAACACTTTTGAATGAGCTTTGAATACCTTGAATTGAGAAAGTCAACCATTTCCCAGAGGGTCAGGCTACTGTTATTATGTGAAGGCACTCACATTTTCATTTATCTCCCCATTTCAAGGGAATTTTAATTTTTTTAAATTACTTTTTTTTTTGATGTCGAGATGAAATAAACTGGACTACAATCCTTGGATTGATGATTGCCTTAATTATAAACAAAAATTGTTTGGTGTTGGATTTTTGGCATATCCTGATCTGAAAACAACAAACTTGTGATTAAAAAAAAAAAAACAAAAAAAAAAAAAA
>VXBS01001661.1:0-36633 GCA_013400255.1 Sitta europaea | reverse complement strand
AAAAAAAAGAGAGAGAGCTGGGGACACAATCAAATATTGCATGCATAAATCTGGTGTGTTTGAGTCATTTGGAGGCTTTGAAAGAAGTGCACAGCTTTGTGTTTTCTCTTGTCTTTGCTTTATGAATAATGGATCGACTCAAATTCCATTCAGGGCTGCAGTAGGAAATAATAATTGAGGTGCAAAATATTTCTGGTGTAAGTAAACATATTAAAGCCACAAGTGATGGTGAGCCAGGCTTAGCATTAAAACCTCCTCAGTTGATCAAAACTGGGGGAAATAAAATCTTGTCACCAGTCAGAAGCTGGTTGAGCCTCACATGTTGGTACCAGCAATCAGTGAGACATGAAATGGTTGATCTAAAGTGATTATTAAATCCCATTAAATTAAAATATTCACTGTTAATGGCACATCCATCCTGAGAAGGGTTTCATTTTTTCAGGGAATATCCAGCTAATCCCTGCTGGTCCAGAGCTGTTAAAGCCCTCGTGTGTCACCCTGGACAGAATCACTGTCCTCTTGATTTCCCAATTTGGGAATCACTTGGAGGAGCTGGGGCACCAATCTCTCCTTGGGGTGGCACTGGAGGGGCTTTAAGGTCCTCCAAAAAAAAACCCCAAACCCCAACCAAGACCCTTCCTCCTTTATTCAGTGGTAGTGTTTGATCAAGTATTTATTTTATTAAATATCAATGTTTATTTCCTTTATTCAGGGCTAGTGTTTGATCAAGTATTTATTTTATTAAATGTCAGTGTTTATTTCCCTTATTCAGGGTTAGTATTTGATCAAGTATTTATTTTATTAAATGTCAGTGTTTATTTCCTGGCTGTCACTGGGGTTCCCATGGGGTTTGGTTGCAGGGCTGGCTCCTCCCTGGGCTTTCTCACTTTCCTCAGGTGGCCACTGGACAGCCACAGCTGGGAGTCCCTGGCTTCCTCACGAGCTGGGAGCCAAGCAGCCAGTTATTTGTGTTCACAAACAATTAATTAACACTGTTAATGTGAGTAATTATGTCTGTCTCACTGTCCTGGCAGGATTCCATGCTGGTCAGGCACGCTCTGCAGGCTGGAGTTGTCTCTTGTGTCTCTCCTGGCTTGGGGTCTGGCTGTTGGCCCCTTCTCACAGTGGGTGAGGCTGGGCTGGGGAAGTTTATCCACCTGTGGCCAAAGTGATTTTTGTGTCCATGGACATTCCAAATTCTCCTTCTCACAGGGAGTGAGACTGGGCTGGGGAGGTTTTCCCACAAGTGATTTTTGTGTCCATGGACATTCCCAATTCTCCTTCTCACAGGGAGTGAGGCTGGGCTGGGGAGGGTTATCCACCCATGGCCCAAGTGATTTTTGTGTCCATGGACATTCCTAATTCCCCTTCTCCCAGTGGGTGAGGCTGGGCTGGGGAAGTTTATCCACCTGTGGCCAAAGTGATTTTTGTGTCCATGGACATTCCAAATTTCCCTCTGGATGGGCTGGAGAGCCCCTGAGTGTCCAGCTTGGGAGGGGCTTTTGGAGGAGCAGTGCTGGCTCTGGCTGTGTCCCCACCCATCAGGGGGCAGTGGCTGATGGACCCTCCGGGCCAGGGCCAGCATCCCAAACACCCGCCTTGCCCAGCAGCAGCCTGGCCCTTGGAAACATTTCCAGCTCCTTCAGGAGCTTGGGTTCATACCAGGTCATCCCTGCAGAAGGTCAGTGGCTGATGAATACCCATGGAAAATGGATCTGTGTGGCTCCCTGTGCCTGTGGGGTGCAATCCCCCTGCAGTGGGGTTCGTGGGGAGCTCAGATTAAATTCACGTGCACACGCCACTGCTGTTTGCTCTGAGCTCTTGCTGCTGCCAGCTGCAGCTGTGAATCAGACAGTGGTGGGATCAATTAGAGCAGCACGTTCTCGTGGCAGAATATTCAAAGGCTCGTGGCAGTTTGTTGTTGCGACAGCGACAGATTTGGTGGGAACTTTGTCGGAGTTTTCCCCTGTCACTTCCCATTAGCGGCGGGCTCTGAAACCAGAGCAGCTCCACACAAAGCAGCACTTTAATGTCTGCGTGTCTTTATTAAAAAAAAGTGAACTTTGATCACTGCTTTCCCAGCGAGGCAGAGGTCCCTGCCTGTGCTGGGCACCCTTTGCGCCTTTATCTCACTCTCCTTGGGCTGGCGTTCGCCCCATAGATTGCAGCTCTCCTGTTCTGCACCCTGCATCCAGCCCGAGCCCTGCTCTGCGGGGCTGAGAGCAGCGATCAGCTGGAGTCAGTGATGCCAGGGTGAAGGATCCAGGCTCTGATTCTCCCTGGCATCCCCATCCCAGCCCCGGCACGCGCGGGCGCTGCTCCCAATCGCGCCGGCGGTTTGTTCGCAAATTCCCGCAATTTGATCGCGCCTGATGAAAAGCCGACAAGATTTCCACAGCGCCCCATTAGATGAAAGCAGCGTGAAACCAGAGGTTAATCTGCAAACAGATTTTCCTGCTTATTACTCTAATGATTCCATCAGATTTGATGTAGCAGGCTGCGAGGCGTCTCTCGGCAGCCGCGGCGCGCCGGGGTTTGATCTCGGTGCTCATTAAACGCCGCAGTAATTTGGGTGACCCCTGCCCAGGTGCACAGCTCCTGGTAATTGCACGGCATTCTGATGGGGAAATTACTGGCGAGAACCCCCGGCATTCAAGCCCCGCTTGGCGAGTGGCAAAACTAACAAAAGAAATATTGCATTAATTTTCAAATGATGATATTCCATTTAGTGCCTGCGCCCCATATATCAAAATCGCAGAACTGCTCAGTTACTGGCTGCTCTTAATCTTAATGGTATCTGTGGATGTCAAGGGCATGGAGGAAATTAAATCGGAAAGTGCAGATAGACCTAAGAAGACATTATCTCTTGATGATTGCAGTTTTGATAGGTATTTCAGTGAATTTCATTTTCGCAGAATGGTGGAAGATGAGTTAGCCACCAGATTTTCTCATTTTTCTTCCCCGTGATTTATGTGAGTTGAGTATAAAACTTTTTATGGGAGTGCAGTTACGGCGGCTGGGAGGTAAATTAATGCACTGGGTTTCCATCTCGGCCCCGCGCGGGTGTCAGAGCTGTACACACGTAATGGGGGCCATCATTATTCAGGCTTGTTTACATTCAAAATATGTAATGAAATCTGTTCAGAATAATGAGGGAAATAAAAGTTTAGAAAATTGTAAAGGTCATGAAGTTTGAGAAATGATGCAATGCTCCCAAAATAACATTTAGGCAATATAAATTACATTATTATGCACCAAGTCTGCCTTATAGAGACATGAAGATAAAGTGCTTTCGACGAGTAAAATGCTGTTAGTGCTCTCTGAAGTATGAGGATGTGTAAAATGTTTCTGATTTCATATTCTGGTTTTGTGCATATTGTGGAAAAATATATAAAGGAACTTTATGGAGGGCAGTGGCTGCTTCCCTATCCCCAAGTTTCAATAAATGCATTTCCTGGGAGGGTTTTCTCCAGCAAACAAACGCTTTGGCAGGAGTGTAATTGATTTTTAATCTAATTATTGTGGCCACCAGCCAATTCATCTTATTGGGGGGTTCTTTCTCCTCTTCTTTTGGGGATATTTTTTTTTGGAGATCTTTGATCTGAACGTGCTTTATTGCAGATGCTGAAGAGGGATCTTGGCACATTACTGAGATGAAGCATAAATTTGCCCAACTCTCTGTGGTCTGCACCTCAAATACAAATCTCTGCACCCTGGTTTCCTGCAGGTGCTCCTCAGAATAATTACATTTTGCCCTGCAGCTTTTTTATATTGTGTTTTATATATGTTATATTGTATTTATTTGTCAGAAGCAGCAGCTAAAAGCGTGAAGCACGAGTCATTTTTGGAAAAGTTAAACCAGCAAAGTTGTGCCAGCCCTAAAACCGGGTGCAGTGGGGGTGAGTTGATCCCTGAAAGTGAGAGCAAAGAGAAAATGCACTTTTATTCAAAGTATGGAACCTTTTCAGGTTAGGTTCAGGTTAATGCCTGTGCAGTTAGGCATGATTTGGGGTAGATTATCAGGCTATTTTCAAACTGAGTGCTAATTTAGAACCCACCAGGTCTTGTGATATTTGAAATGCTTTTCAAATTTTTTTTTCCTATTAATTTTAAATCTCTGCATTTCAATGCAAAAATTCCAAAGGGGATGGGATTCCCTTTTTCTGAAAAAAACGCTGATTTATTTAGAGAAAACTCCTCTCTTAGTGGAAAAATCAATCAAATATTAACTGCTCCTTTGGTTAATTAATCCCTGGTACCTGTTGGTTGTGCTCCTGTTCTTCCAGCCTTGGCTGGAGCTGTTTCCAAAGCAGTTTGTGATGTGTTAATTAAAAATGTTCATTTCAGAACCTGCATTTATCTGCTGCTGTTTTCATAAGGCAGCAGAAATTGGAAACCGTGACAAAAGATAAAAATCCATATTTAAGAGTTAAACATTAATAATTGGATAATTTTTGTAAGCCATGGGGATCATTCTGCCTTTAATTTTTAAAGGTGAAATGAAGAACTGGGTGAATTCCTGGAACACTGACCAGATGATGTTGATGCCAACATCTCTGTTCTGTCAGCTCTTTATCAGAATGTGGAATTTTTTTGGTGTCTGTGGCTGCATTTCCATGCAAATGTAAATCTAAGGGATGATATTCCAGGCTGCAGGGAGATAAATGGAGGGGAGGTAATTTTTTTAGCCTTCAGTGCAATATTTTCCATATCTCCTCTCTTACTAAAGAACCCACACAGAGTTTTATGGCTCTGTAAGTTCAACACTTGCAGGAATTTTTCCTTTTGAAACGACCTGGATTTACCAATTAATTTTCTAAAATCTTATTTACAGCTCTCCCTGTTTCTGCTGGGTGTTTAATCCATTTTCCTGTATCCACTCCCAGAAGGAAGGCCTTTTCCCTTGCTTTTCCTCAGGAATATTCACTGAATATTGAATGCATGGTTGTTTTCTGGGCCTTTTAAAGGAGCCCTTGCTGCAAAAACTGCTTTGAATTCCCAAAATCCTTTCTGTGTGCCCTCCCTCTGCCTTTGGTTTGCTTCCAGCAATCCATTGTTGCTGATTTCTCCCATTTTGGGCTGGTTTTAGTGGGAACAAGATGGGATTTTTTCCCCCTTCCTGGTGTTCAGGGTTCTCTGGAGATCCTGGTTCAAACTCCAGGGAGCCACTGCAGAAGTGAACTGAAAAATCCACAATTCAGTGACATCCAAATGTTTTGGTGCTAATTTGGGTCCTGGGTTAAAACTCCAGGGAGCCACTGGTGAACTGAAAAATCCACAATTCAGTGAAATCCAGATGTTTGGGTCCTGGGTTAAAATTCCAAGGAGCCACTGGTGAAATGAACTGAAAAATCCACAATTCCAGTGACATCCAAATGTTTTGGTATTAATTTGGGTCCTGGTTTAAAATTCATGGGAGCCACTGCAGAAGTGAACTGAAAAATCCACAATTCAGTGAAATCCAGATGTTTGGGTCCTGGGTTAAAATTCCAGGGAGCCACTGCAGAAGTGAAGTGAAAAATCCACAATCCAGTGACATCCAAATGTTTTGGTATTAATTTGGGTCCTGGTTTAAAATTCCAGGGAGCCACTGGTGAANGGTGTTTAATCCATTTTCCTGTATCCACTCCCAGAAGGAAGGCCTTTTCCCTTGCTTTTCCTCAGGAATATTCACTGAATATTGAATGCATGGTTGTTTTCTGGGCCTTTTAAAGGAGCCCTTGCTGCAAAAACTGCTTTGAATTCCCAAAATCCTTTCTGTGTGCCCTCCCTCTGCCTTTGGTTTGCTTCCAGCAATCCATTGTTGCTGATTTCTCCCATTTTGGGCTGGTTTTAGTGGGAACAAGATGGGATTTTTTCCCCCTTCCTGGTGTTCAGGGTTCTCTGGAGATCCTGGTTCAAACTCCAGGGAGCCACTGCAGAAGTGGACTGAAAAATCCACAATTCAGTGACATCCAAATGTTTTGAGGTAGTTTGGGTCCTGGGTTAAAACTCCAGGGAGCCACTGGTGAACTGAAAAATCCACAATTCCAGTGAAATCCAAATGTTTGGGTCCTGGGTTAAAATTCCAGGGAGCCACTGCAGAAGTGAACTGAAAAATCCACAATTCAGTGAAATCCAAATGTTTTGGTGTTAATTTGGGTCCTGGTTTAAAATTCATGGGAGCCACTGCAGAAGTGAAGTGAAAAATCCACAATCCAGTGACATCCAAATGTTTTGGTGCTAATTTGGGTCCTGGGTTAAAATTCCAGGGAGCCACTGCAGAAGTGAAGTGAAAAATCCACAATCCAGTGACATCCAAATGTTTTGGTGCTAATTTGGGTCCTGGGTTAAAATTCCAGGGAGCCACTGCAGAAGTGAAGTGAAAAATCCACAATCCAGTGACATCCAAATGTTTTGGGGCAGTTTGGGTCCTGGGTGAGAGCAGGATTTGGGGAATTCTCAGCCCAGGTGCTGCTGGGCTTTGGGGCAGTGTGAGGTGCTCTGCCCTGGCTCCCAAATTTGGGTGCAAATTTGGAAGGCTGCCATCCCAAAATCCTGGGAATTGGGAATTCCCATGCCCTTGGGGTTTGAGTCCTGCCTGCCTGACCTCAGGATGTGGGGATTGGGCTTTGCCATGGGTGTCTCTCTCCTTCCCAGGCTTGTTCAGCTCCTCTGGAGGAGGGCAGCTCTGGGGAAGTTTTCCATCCTTCCTCTCCAATTCCAGAGGTTTTCTCCTGGCTCCAACAGCAGGAGCCACATTCCCAGCCAGGCTTTCCCTTCTAATTAAGCTGGACTCTTCCCTCCATCATTGGTCATATTTTCTGTGGCCTTTGCATAAATTAAAATTTCGGTTTTCCTGCCCATTTTTTGGGTTAATGATTTCCCTTTCCTAATTAATCCATCCCTGATGCTGGATTCTTTATTTCTGTGGAAATACCAAGAGCATCTGTGCATTGCATGGACAGAAATTGCCATTGTTCTGTGTTTGACAGGATTTTTTTCCACTTGCAGTTCACTTGGATAAATTTAGGATGATTTTTTGGGGAGCAGGTGGATCTGTAGCCAGTCAGGACATTCCTGCCAGAGCCTGTTCATGAGTGGTGCTGTTGATTAATTGTATCACAGGAAAAAACTCAGACATAAATATCATTTTACCATCCAATCTTTTCAACAGATTTATGTCTGAAAATGCAGGGGTTTAATTCAAATAGTGCCAGATGTGCTTATTATATTTCTGTGCTATTAATTCAGATTAGGGATTCTTCTCTGGGATTTTATTTTTATGTTTTTAATGTGAAAACCATTCCTTTGTCAATCTGGAATTTGCCACCCTCAAAGACTTACATCAGGAAAAAATGACAACTGCAAATTCTCAATCTCCTTTGGTTTTATTTTTTTTTTAGCATTTTATTCTCCTGTGAAGTATCTTCTTATACAAAGAAGTATTTTCAATTTCTTTGGTAATTATTTTTTTTTAATCACCCAAAGAGGAGTGAATGGCAGGGCAGGGATCCAGCATTCCTGTGATAAACCTGTCCAAAACCCTTCTCCATAATTTGATTAAACTCTGGTTAAAAGCTGCCTGGGCTTGGGCTCCCTTGGGGCTCTCTGCAGTTGGGATTTGCTGGGAGGGGGATGGACAAGATCCCAGGGGAAGGCAGCCCCTGGCTTAGGGAATAAATTCAATTTTAGATTTGATTTCCCCTGTTGGATTTCTTCCTTGGTCTCCTTTTTGCTGCCCACAACCCCAAACTGGGCTTTTCCTGAATTGCTGCTGGTTTGGGGGAATTCTCCCAGGGGGAATTGCATTTATTTATCCCCCTGCAGCTGGGCAGGCATGTCAGCCCCCTGTGCCCCAGACACTGGGTTTTTGTAGGATGGGATTTTGTCATTCAGCCTAATTCCTACATCTTCCTGCAGCTGGGACACCATTCCTGCATCCCAAACACTGGATTTTTGTAGGATGAAATTTTGTCATGCAGCTTCATTCCTACATCCCCCTGCATCTGGGACATCATTCCTGTACCCAAACTACTGGATTTTGTAGGAATGGGATGGGATTTTGTCATTCAGCCTTATTCCCACATCCCAAAATACTGGATTTTTGTAGGAATGGGATGGGATTTTGTCCTTCAGCCTCATACCCACACCCCCTGGCACGTGGCTGTTTCTCCTGGGAATCACCACTCAGGCAGGCCCCAAATGGGATTTATTTTCCTTTTATTTTCCTTTTATTTTCCTTTTGTTTTCCTTTTGTTTTCCTTTTGTTTTCCTTTTGTTTTCCTTTTATTTTCCTTTTATTTTCCTTTTATTTTCCTTCCTCTGCCTGAATTCCATCCATGAACCCCTGGATTTAGCCCTGCCCAGCAATTCCCCTCATCCCAACCAACCCCAACCTCTCTCAGCCCTTTCTTTAATTTAAAAAAAAAAAAAAAAAAAAAAAAAAAAGATTGGGTCAAGGAGAGGNAAAAAAAAAAAAAAAGATTAGGGTTAGGATTAGAGTTTCTTCTGGGGGAACAACTTCCCCTTGGCAATCTCCCTCAAGTTCTCAGCCCTGCTGAGTTTTCTGTTCCCTGGAATTCATTCCAAAAATTTGCTGTGGCTTTCTGACCTGCTTTGGAATAATTCCCTGTCATTTTAAGGGTAAATAATATAAATAATTCCTCATTCAGCTGGGGAATTTGTGTTTTGTTCACACTTTTTCTTGTTCCTCTCCTCCTTGCCCTCCTTTTGAGTTTGTCAGGTGTTGGGAGAGGCTGGATCAGTGTCCTGAAGCAGGAGGATGGGTTTGTGTTCTGATGTGGAGCTACTTAATTAATTAATGCTTATTTACTTTTCCCATCTCCTCTTGCCCCCAGAGGAATTTGACAGGAGAAAATCCACAGTGGCTCCAGCCACAGCTCACTCTGCATTTCCAGTGTTCACCTGTCTGTAAATTGGGAGTTGGGTTCTCCCCAGTAAACAGGTTTGAGACCCACATCCCCTCTGCCAGTCAAACCTGGAGTTGCAGTTTCAGGGATTTCCTGGCAATGCTGAGGGCTGGGTTTGTCTTTAGCAAATGCAAAGATTTGTGTAAACCCCCCCAAAACTGCTCACCATCACCAGAAGTTTGTCAGGCTCTTGGCCAGTGTTTGAAGACAGAAAAATAAAATTTATCTGTAGGTAAATTTTACCCCAGGAGTGGCACCTGTCCAGTTTTAGCCCATACTGGATATTTGCCATAGGAAATTCCATAATGATAAAAGTTCAGGGTGGCAATTCCAACTCCAAGTGCTGCAGCATCATGAGCTGCTGGAATCCTGGGATAAAAGTTTTCCAGGGCTGCCAAGAGCCACATGCTCTGCTCACAGAATTCCCAGGGGCTGGAACTTGGGACTCTCTTTAGAAACTGCATGTTTCTCAATTTTTTTTTTCATTTTTTTTTCACTTTAATATTGTTTCCTCTGTCAAGAATGTTTCCTGTTCATCCCAAATAGCAGGAATAATTTAAAAAATACATTTTAAAGCTGAATTTAATAGTTCTAATCTATTGATCAGTTGGGAAGCTGAATCTCCCTTGAAATGGAATATTTGGAGAGCCACCCATGGCTCTCCTGGCATTTCTGGATCTGCCCACCACACTCAGCACTTGTTTCCTGGAGCTGTGAGTGAAGGCAACTTGTGTGGAGATTTTTACACAAACCCCCCAAATTCAGAGTTGTGAGACTGGTTTAGTGGAGTTCTGTTCAAATAACTATTTATGAAAGGAGTAGTGATGGAGTGCAGTGGATGAACTGCAGAGAGACACAGGTTAAATTAAAAAATTCAAGTTCTTAAGTTCAATTAAAAATTGAATGATCTAATCCAATTTTTGCTTGAAATATTAAAAGCTGTTATTAGTCACAGGGGTGTTGCTGGAGGATTATCTGTGGAATATCATCCTTTGCTGAGCTGGGATTCCAGGGTCTCACCAGGCACTTCTGGAAAATCCATTGCTGGGGATGACCTCAGGTGGTTTTACAGTCTGCTTGTTAAGGAATTTTAGGGAATTCCTCTCCTGCTTTTGCAGTCGGTGGGCTCCTTCACCACCTGCCATTAGAAATAAAATATTTCTTTTTTTTTTCCTTTTTTTACTCTCTCTGAATTCTTCTCCTCCTGTGTTACACTTAAGACCATAAGGCAAGAACAAGGGTTGATTCTGCTCGACATCACTCTGGCAATGTTCCCTCCACCAATCACTTCACCATTTTGAAGTTTCCTGAGGGTCTTGCTGAATTTTTTCACTTAATGGCCCCTCAATCAATACTGACTCAGGAGCTGCTTGTTCTCCCCCTTGCTCCTGGCGTGGTCGAGGCTCTAACTGTGCTTCCCAGCTGAAATCCCCTCTGTCCTTTTTTCTCTGAGTGCTGGCCTCACCCCCCAGTTGGGGGGATGTTTTCTGGGGCCAAGCCACTCACCTTTGTTCCAGCATCCCCCCTGCACTCCGTGGCTGGGCTGCATTGATTGAGGAGCAGGTTCCTCAGTCCCATTGCTGTGCACTCAGTAATGAACACCCAGGGCACAGGGGATGAGCTGCTGGCGCTGCTCCCACTGCAGGGAAAGAACAATTGGAGCCTCCCCTGCCTTGTGCCATCCCTAACCCCATGGGAGGGGTGGGGAAAGGAGTTTGGAGCCCCCCAGAGCAGCGGGGTCAGCTGGCTCTGGTGCTCCAGGGAGGTTGGGGCAGCTGCTCTTGCTTCCCTCCTCCTCCTCTGGAGCCTGCCTGGGGTTTGCTCTTTGTTATAAATACATATTCTAGTGTGGTGCAAATATTAGGAGGAATGTTGTAAGTATGATAGTTTTTTTTCTATACTTTTTAGAGTGTTTTAACTACCTAAATAAATACATAAAGCTTTTTCTTTACTGTAGTTTGGAATTTAGGTGTAGTGGGTTGAAATGCCAGAATAGATGTATAAGGTTTTTCCTTTGCTGTAGTTTGCAATTTAGGTGTAGTGTGTTTAACTGCCTGAATAGATAACTTCCAGAAGAAACCCAAGTGACTCTCAGCATTCACTGCCTGTGAAAAGGAGACCAAAGCCCAAATCAAAAGATGATAAGAACCCAATAAAAGTGGAATTGAGCTTGACGGACCCAAGGAGTGGCCATGCAGAACAGCTCCTGGAAAAGTGAATGTGCATAAATCCATGCATGAAGAACTTATATATATAAAAAGGGGGGGTTCCAAGACACCGGGGTGCCTTTGGCAGAGCCCAGGGCACCCGGCTGGGATTGGAATTTGGTTGTAATGCAGCATCTCTCCTGCTGGAGGGAGCAGTCTGTAAATTCCTGGAGTACAAATGGAGTTGTTCTCTCCTTGTCAGCCTCTCCCCATGCTGGAGAGGAGGGTGGTGAGGATCACCAGCTGGGGCAGTCATGGCAAAGAGCTCTGCCTAATTAAAATCATGGGATTGTGGAATGGTTTGGGGTGGAAGGGATCTTAAATCCCACCCAGTGCCACCCCTGCCATGCAGGGACCCCTCCCACTGTCCCAGGGGCTCCAAACCCCAGTGTCCAACCTGGGACACTGCCAGGGATCCAGAGGCAGCCACAGATGCTCTTCTCTTTAATTCAGATTTCCCATTTAATTTAATTTAAACTTTAAAAGTTTCCCTTTTGCAGACATTTAGGCTCTTGAGAGGAGCTTCCTAAGCCACCAAAAATTCCCATCAGGTTTTGCTTTTCCTGCAGAGCAGAACCCTCCCCATCTTCTCCAACACTTCCAGAAATAATCCCCTTGTGAACTGGGTGGCAAATTGGGTTTGTGCATCCCTTTGGCTGTGCCAAGGCTGGAGTGGCTGCTCATTTAGAGGGCTGGCAAGCAGGAGAGGGTGAAGCACTCACCACATTCATGGTGTTAAAAACAGTGTGGGAGCGTTTTGTGGAGCTGTGTTTGTGGGGAGCAGGGTCCTGATGCCTCAACTTTGAGCTTTTGTGTTTCTCACATTCTGGGCTGGTTTGCTGTGCACTTCTGGGTTTTGTATTGTGAGCTCTCTTCACAGAGCAGGGAGACAAAACAATTCCTTCTCTAGTTTGGGACCAAGGACAATGATACACATTTCAGGCCCAAGAGCAAAACCAAGGGTGAAGTGAGAATTAAAAACCAGGATGGAGCTTCACACACTGGAGCTATAATTGCACAATTACCATGTGCTGATGGACCAGAGCTTATCAAAGTGTGAGACTTTGTGTCTTGGAGCCCATTTTGGGACATTTTGGGTTCACCCTGGGTGTGGGCACTGCCCAGGTGTGCCCAGAGAGGCCCTTTAATAAATCCCTTTTAATAAACCCCTTTAAAAACAAACCCTATTTAACAAACCTCATTTAAAACAAAACCCCATTTACCAAACCCCTTTTAAAGCAAACCTCTTTTAACAAGCCCCATTTAACAAACCCCATTTACCAAACCCCTTTTCTCCTCTTGCTTGCAGAAGGCAGCCCTCACCAGGAGCAGGGCAGGGTTTGGGGTGAGGGTCTGGCTGTGTGCTGCTCGTGGGGCTGTCAGTACAGGGTGAAAATGTTCCTAAAATCAGGGGAGAGGAACACTGGGCTTTGGTTTTAGTGGACCATGCAAAACTGCACTTATGGAGGTTATAATTAAGCATATTGATAAGAAACACAAATAATGTAATTATTGTTTGGGGGTGAAATATTTGTTGCTTTGGGGATCACGAGAATCAATATTCAGAGTTTCCAGGGTGCCTGTAGCTGAGATCCTGTTCATACAATAGAAGTACAGTTATTGTAATAATTGTTTTGCTTAAACAAATATGGAGTTATACAATCATAACCAAAATGGTATAAATATGGTGATATTTATATGCTATATATACATGTATACAATACAATATACCATAATAAAATGGTATAAATAGGGTGATATTTATATACCATATATACAAAATAATATACCATAATAAAATGGTATCAATATGATGATTTTTATATATCATATATACATATATACAATACAATATACCATAATAAAATGGTATAAATATGGTGATATTTATATCCCATATATTCATATATACAATGTAATATACCATAATAAAATGGTATCAATTTGTGCATTCTGAACAGATGGACAGAGCTGGATTTGGGGAGCTGTACCCCGAGTTCCTGAGTGCCTTTAATAAATCACCTGCACACAATCCCCCTGGGACTGTGTGTGATGTTCCCAGTGCCCTGACCCCCTGCTCTGGGGGGTTCTGTGCCAATTCCTGCCCTGTCCCACCAGGTGTGAGCTGCTCCCTCCTCTCTTGCAGACTCCTGCTGAACAGGCCAAGGCCAGGCTGCAGCTGGTTCTGGAGGCAGCTGGTGAGTAAAGAAAATTCCAAATTTTCCTTCGTTTTTAGGGCTGTCAGGTGGGATTTTATCCCTTGGTGTTTGGCTGATCCCAGTCTCTCAGAGAAATTTTAGTTTGAATGGGTTTGCATCATCATGGGCAGGTAGTAAAGCGCTTTAAGAAATAAAAATAAGCCTTTTTTTTTTTTACACAAAAACCTTATGTTTATCCTCTGGCTCCTGCTGCTGCTGAAACTTTATTCTGTGTTCTCAAAAATTCGGTTTTGTTTATTTTTTTTCACAATTTTCTTTGGTTTTTTAGCATTGTTCTAAATCAGTACAAGTTACTTATGTATTTATTTATGTATGTATTTATGTATATATTTGCTTATGTATACATTTATTTGCTTATTTATTTATTTTCCCCTTTTGGAAACCCTCTCTTTTGACCAATCTCCCCACATTGCTGATGTCCTTTTTAATTTTTTTCCCCCCAAACCCATCCAGCCTTTTGCATTGCCTCTCTTCCAATACCTCCCTCGTTCTCCAGAACTTTTAATAAATCTTTGAAGCATGTAATTATGAAATGGATGTGACAGCCCTGACCTCAAAAGCACAATTTGTGTATTCTGCTGCCATGGATCACATCTCATTTTTTAATTTCACACCTGGGAGATGTACAAAAGATAACTGGGGGTTGTAGATCAGCGTGACCTGAGCTCCCAAATTTCCCAAAGCTTATCAAAGGTCTGTGACATTGTTAAATTTAAATATCCACCTTCCAGGGCTGGAGCTGAGATTGAAGCTGCAAGTTGTAAGGAACAGAAGGGATTTAATAGCTTTGTGTCTCTTACAAGCCAAAATACAGAATTAAGTTCCTTCCTGGCTTTATTTAAATCTTGGTCATCCCAGGCATTTATGAGATCACCTTCTTCCCCAAGTCCTGCATTCTGTCAATTACACTGAATTTTTATTTAATTGCTGTGGGAATTACATTGAAATTTTATTTAATTGCTGTGAGAAGAGGTTGGAAATGTTGATAAATGTTGTTTCAGTATATTTTCATGCGTTTACTCCTTGCAAAATCAGCACCTTTTAGCCTTCAAACTTAAAAATAAATTTATGCTTTTGGAGGAGTTGAGGATCAACAGGTTCACTGCTGCTGCTCTTGTGGTGATGCTGTGTTTGATGATAATTGGAATTAACTCTGTATTTCAGTGGTGGGAGTGGAGCTGTTGTTGGGGCACACAGGGCTCTGGGCAGGCTCCCCCCACAGCTGGGATTAAATTTAGGGGGTGTCTGTGCTTGTGGGGTGTCTGTGCTCCTGGGATGTCTGTTCCCTCTCCTGGGATTTCTGTCCCCCTCTCCTGGGATTTCTGTCCCCCTCTCCTGGGATTTCTGTCCCTCTCTCCTGGGATGTCTGTCCCCCTCTCCTGGGATTTCTGTCCCCCTCTCCTGGGATTTCTGTCCCCTCTCCTGGGATGTCTGTCCCCCTCCCATGGGATGTCTGTCCCTCTCTCCTGGGATTTCTGTCCTCTCTCCTGGGATTTCTGTCCCCTCTCCTGGGATGTCTGTCCCCCTCCCATGGGATGTCTGTCCCCTTTCCTGGGATGTCTGTCCCCCTCCCATGGGATGTGTGACCCCTCTGGGATTGCCCCAGTCCCACTGGGTGGGGTGGGAAGCTGTGCCCTGTTCCCAGTGGGTTTCCCAAGGCTCTGGCTCCAGGGCACTGCTCCCCCTGCTCTGGACACACAACCCAGGGCTCCTCACTGGGACATTCCCTCCTGGCTCACCCCTGCTGATCGTGGGATTATGGCATGGGTTGGGCTGGGGGGACCTCAAAGCCCCCCAGGGACCCCTCCCACTGTGCCAGCTGCTCCACACCCCAGTGTCCAGCCTGGCCTGGCACCACCAGGGGCAGCCAGAGCTGCTCCTGAATTCCTGTCTGTATTTCCCTATCTGAATTTCCCTCGTGGAGATATTTAGGATCTTGAGAAAATCTGCTTTTAGAATTTAACCTAGATATTATTTTAGGGAATAGCAACTGCTTTTTCTGAAAGGCAGAAATCAGCAAGTAGTAAAACAGGCTCTTGTTACTGAGATTTTTTTTTTCCNGGGGGGGGGGGGGGGGGGGTAGGCAGGCTGGCTTTGTGCAAATCCTTGCTCGCCAGCTCCTTCTGGGTCAGTGCCTGCCCGGCCGGGCTTTGTGCCGCTGCCCCAGGGGCGCCCGGGGAGCAGCGCGCCCTGCCCGGCACAGCCCACCCGCCTAATCCCAGTGGCAACAGAGGATTGAGCTCAGCTTCTGGCACTTCCACTGGCCAAACCACTTGGGTGTCTGGAGTCCTTTCCCAGGCCTGGCTGCCGAGGAGAGGAGCTGCTCTTGGGGCCACGTTTGGGTCGAGTGGTGAATCCGCAGCTTGGGGCCAAGCTCAGGAGCTGGGAGCTGCTTAGTGCCTGCTGGGAATGGGGTGGCACCTGTGTGCCCTCTGGGAGGGATGGGGATATGGAGGGGTGAAAAACCAGGGTGGCTTTCTTGGTAAAATTGAACAATGTGTAGTGGAGACAAGAAGAGACATCATAAATTAAGCAAAGGTTAAATACGGCCGAGTGTCTTGGGGCTCTGCCAGGAGCACAGTGGTGTTTTGGAACCCCCCCTTTTTATATATATATTTATATATAAGTTCTTCATGCATGGATTTATGCACATTCACTTTTCCAAGAGCTGTTCTGCATGGCCACTCCTTGGGTCTGTCAAGCTCAATTCCACTTTTATTCTGTTCTTATCATCTTTTGATTTGGGCTTGGGTCTCTTTTTCTCAAGCAGTGAATGCTGAGAGTCACTTGGGCTTCTTCTGGAAGTTTTCTTACCTGTTTAGGCAGCTCAAACACACTACACCTAAATAACAAACTACAGCAAAGAAAAAAACCTTATACATCTATTCAGGCAGTTAAACACACTACACCTAAATAACAAACTACAGCAAAGAAAAAACCTTATACATCTATTCAGGCAGTTAAACACACTACACCTAAATTCCAAACTACAGCAAAAAACCTATTATACATCTATTCAGGCAGTTAAAACACACTAAAACTACAGAAAAAAAACCCCATCATACTTATGACATTCAGTCTAACATTTGTGGAAAAGCCAACACCAAAATGTGCATTTCTGACAGAGGGATNCCCCCCAGGGACCCCTCCCACTGTGCCAGCTGCTCCACACCCCAGTGTCCAGCCTGGCCTGGCACCACCAGGGGCAGCCAGAGCTGCTCCTGAATTCCTGTCTGTATTTCCCTATCTGAATTTCCCTCGTGGAGATATTTAGGATCTTGAGAAAATCTGCTTTTAGAATTTAACCTAGATATTATTTTAGGGAATAGCAACTGCTTTTTCTGAAAGGCAGAAATCAGCAAGTAGTAAAACAGGCTCTTGTTACTGAGATTTTTTTTTCCTGGTGTATTTGGAGATGGGGATTGTGACTACAAGAGCAGGTATAATAAAAAATACTCACCTGTGTCTGTGAGGAAGGGGGTAAGATGGCCATTTTTACATTTAGGGAATACAGTGAGAAGGTTTTTCTCCAAGTCCTGCATTCATGCTGACTCTGTTAACTATTTTTTTCCCTTTCTGTCAGTATTTTGTGCTCATTAAGCAGGGCAGCATTGGGCAGCACCGAACCGCTTCAACTCTCGAGACAACCGAGGCTGGATTTCTAAAACCCTTCCTTCCTCAGAAGCTGTGGGTCCCAGCTCTAAATTCAGATTTGCACAATTTCTTGAATTAGGTTTCTCCCCACCGAGGTGCTGGGGAGCCTTTTGAGGCTGCTCTGCCAACCTCCCCCGAGTGGTGGGCCCAGCAGATGTTAAGCAGGCGATGGTTGAATGTTAATTTGGAGAGGCTGGGATGTTTAAACCCGTCTGAAGTATGTTCCATGTGGGCCCTGCAGCCGCAGCCACAATGCTTTATCCCTTGGGAGACTTCCCAAGCTAAAGCTCTTTTTTTCCCTCTCTCTATATGGACTCTCTCAAGTCAGCGGAGAGCAGATCATCCCCGCGCTAAACCTCTCCAGCTTTTGTCAGCCAGCTCCACAGGGCTGTAATTAGGNTGTTCTGCATGGCCACTCCTTGGGTCTGTCAAGCTCAATTCCACTTTTATTCTGTTCTTATCATCTTTTGATTTGGGCTTGGGTCTCTTTTTCTCAAGCAGTGAATGCTGAGAGTCACTTGGGCTTCTTCTGGAAGTTTTCTTACCTGTTTAGGCAGCTCAAACACACTACACCTAAATAACAAACTACAGCAAAGAAAAAAACCTTATACATCTATTCAGGCAGTTAAACACACTACACCTAAATAACAAACTACAGCAAAGAAAAAACCTTATACATCTATTCAGGCAGTTAAACACACTACACCTAAATTCCAAACTACAGCAAAAAACCTATTATACATCTATTCAGGCAGTTAAAACACACTAAAACTACAGAAAAAAAACCCCATCATACTTATGACATTCAGTCTAACATTTGTGGAAAAGCCAACACCAAAATGTGCATTTCTGACAGAGGGATATTCCCAACATGTCCATGAATTCCTGTGGAACAGCACCCGGGTGTTTCAAGCCACCTCCTGCAAAAGGCTCCGGGAGTTTTCCACGTGAGCAGAAAGTTCTGTCCCCGAATAAAGCACATTGACAAAAGGCAATTGATCTGGATTTTCAAAGGTCTAGAGCTGAACTGAGCCACTGATCTATTTTGGCCATCTGCATTTCAATCTCTGGCTCAAAGAGCAGTCAAGAATAGGGCGTGTGGTTTGTGTGAAGGACACTGGGGCACTAAACGTGAGCTGCTGAAAATGGGGATACAAACCCCAAACATTGCCCACTTATCAGATCCAGGCCTGCAGAGTGGATATTTAACTCCTTATCTTTGAATTATCTTAGAATTATCTTTGAATTAGGCGATCACATCGAGCCTGTCATTTTCTACCCTGCATCTTTATTTGCATTTTACCTATTCCTCAAAGAGAAAATCACCCTTAAAATACAAATGCTTGCTAAATCTGGCTGGCTTTTTTTTTTTTTTTTTTTTCCTTTTAAATCTATCCATTCTACCAGGAGGAGAAAAAGGCTGATTTGCACTTAGTGCCTGATAAATATAGGCAAATATTCTCTGCTTTGGGGTCTCAAAATGGCTCATAACAGATGTGGCTGAAAGGACCACATACGTAGACTGTATGATTTTAGTCTGGTGGAACTAATAGGATCACTTGCTACTTTATAGATTCTTGCTTTTCTTTTACTTTAATAAAAACTGTTTAGTTAAATAGGTTGGCCCCTGGTTTGCTCTTTTCTAGCTATGCAAAGCAGGCGGGTGGGCAGGTGGCAACAAGTATGAAAAATTTCCTTTTATCGGGGGCTTCTTTTCAGCTGCCCAATTTATCAAATGTTGATGGATTTCTCGTTTTGATGATGGTTTTCTTTCAGTTTTCTTATTCGTGTGCTTTCCACTGAGAACTCGCTGGCTTTAATTTGAATTTCTAATTATGCAACGAATTTTAGAAGGGTGGATGACATGTGCTGTTCTATATGCACAAAGGATGAAATAATACTTAAAATGTTTTACTTGGTCTGTGGAAATTTAAAGCAGGCGTTAGAAATAATTCTTGCCCCAGAAATTGCAAGAATTTGAACTTTTAACGAGCTCAGAAGTTCTGACTATTGAAAAAAAAGATGAATTTAGTTGCTATGTAGGCTTGATTTAATATAAAATTCGGATTTTTATCAGTTTCAAATATTTGTTTTGAATAGGGGCAATTGACCCTTTAGATAATTGAATTTGACTCGTATTTATATAAAAATCTCTGTTTGGAGAGCAACAGCAAAGAGAGTGTTTTCTCTTTCTGCCCAGTGGGGGTGGAGGTGCCCAGAGGGTTTTCAGGGGGTTTGGTGCAGCATTTCCTGAAGCCCCAGCAAGGAGAGGAGTTTTCATCCCTGGTGAGTCTTCACCAGCCTGGGAGGTGTTGTTCTATTCCCTGGGACAGGAAAAGAAACTGGAATTTCCCTTGGGAACAGCCCCACAGGGAGTGCTCAACCCCTTCCCTTCAGCCTCTGGGGTTCCACAATCCCAGACTGGCTTGGCTTGGGGGGAGCTGAAATCCCCCCCATGGCAGGGACCCCTGCCACTGTCCAGGGTGATCCCAGTGTCCAGCCTGGCCTTGGATATTCCAGGGATCCAGGGGCTGCTCTGGGGATCCCAGCCAGCCCCTCCCAGGGAGCAATTCCCAATTCCCAGTCTCCCCCCGAGCCCTGCCAGAGCCATGCCTGTCCCCAGCCCCTGCCCAGCTCTCCTGCAGCCCCTCCAGGCTCTGGAATGTGCTGGAAGCTCTCCTGGAGCTTCTCCTCCCCTCCTGGCTCCAGAGGGGAGGTTTATCCTGGTCTTGAACACCAGCTAATTTAGGAAATCCATCTAATTATGGAGTTAATGAACCCAGTTTTTAGGTCAGCTGCCCATTCCTACTCAGCAGATTTTGGTGTCAAAACCCATTTTGATGATGGCATCAGGAGAAGTTTCACTTGGAAAAGCTCTGAGTCATAGAAGAATTAAACAATTAGTTTAAAAATTAAGCAAGTGGCTATTAGAAGGAGTAGCTCCTTTTTATATTATGTGTTTGATGGGAATTTCAGGTGTTTTAAGGCTGAATTTCAGAAAATTCAGGAAGTCTTTGAGCTCCCCTGGGTGCTCCACAGCCAGGCTGGACAGAGACATTTCTTCAGCCATGCCTTGCCCCTGAGCTCTTGGGAAAGCTTCATAATCTCATCAGAGTTCTTAAAAAACAAGAATTTCTGCACACAAAGCGACAACTGTAGGAAAAAGTCATTAATTAATTGCTTTTTAATCAAATTAACGGTGTTGTCTTAACAAAATATGTGATTTCTGAAGTGCAGCTGGTTTGTGGCAGGTGAGCAGGGTAAACACTTGGATAGTAGTAGCTAGCTCCTTTTTATATTATGTGTTTGATGGGAATTTCAGGTGTTTTAAGGCTGAATTTCAGAAAATTCAGGAAGTCTTTGAGCTCCCCTGGGTGCTCCACAGCCAGGCTGGACAGAGACATTTCTTCAGCCATGCCTTGCCCCTGAGCTCTTGGGAAAGCTTCATAATCTCATCAGAGTTCTTAAAAAACAAGAATTTCTGCACACAAAGCGACAACTGTAGGAAAAAGTCATTAATTAATTGCTTTTTAATCAAATTAACGGTGTTGTCTTAACAAAATATGTGATTTCTGAAGTGCAGCTGGTTTGTGGCAGGTGAGCAGGGTAAACACTTGGATAGTAGTAGCTAATTAAATAATTAATTTAACTAAATTTGCAGGATGGCTGAAAAAATACAGGATTTTACTTGAATGTAGGTAGAGAATAAATGTGTTTGAAATGAAAGGATTCATTTTTGCAGTGTATAATATCATTCTGCTGGTGTCTAAAAGCTGCTCACTTCAGGGACCCCTTTTAGGTTCTTACAAGAGACAAAAGAAAATTGCTTTGAACCATTTTTGTAGAATATCAATATTTTTTAGAGCAAGAATGAGGAGTTGTAGAGATGCCATAATATAAACCAGAGCCTATAAGTAGGATTTAGAGGAACTTTATTAGTTAATGAACATTTAGTGCCTTCAGAAATAATTGTAAAGCTTTTAGAATTTCTCTTTTTTTGTTGTTAGATTTTTATCCAATGTTTTTTCTTTTTTTTTTTTTTTTGTGGCACCAAAAGTATCTCAGGCTTACATGGTGCCTAATGGGTTTCAGTAATATTGCAGCATATGGGATCCAGGATTTTGATGCAAATCTCTCTGCTAATTATGTGCAGATGAATCTTGCAGGCCTGCTATTGATCTGCAGTCAAAGACAATTTTTCAGTTAGCTGAAGTTTTATATCAATTCATATTTAGCAACTTTGCTGTAATTTAATTATCCACTGGTTTGCCTGTGCAAACCATATGTGGTCGTGGGGCTCGTTTGTTTTCAGCCAGCCTTTTGGGAAATGTGATTTCTTCATTTGCAGGGGGAAATGTTTGATTGTCATGTTCTCTCCATGATCTGTCCAGCTGCCCTCTGGGGGCTCTGCTCAGCCAGGCATTCCCAGGAATTTGCTCCTGACAGTTTCCCTTGCACATCTTTGGAGGTTTACATTTCCTGCAGGTGAAAGTGGAGAGTGTTTTCACCCCTGAATATAAATTCCAGGGGTGGATTTTATAGCCTGAATGCCCAGAGAAAGGATTTCAGTTGTCCCATCTGCTCTGGCTGGTGATGTTCTGGGCTTGGGGCTTCTCTAATTTCCACCTGGCAAGTGTGCTGGAATCTTGCTGAAAGGAACCTATGGATTAGATGAGATGCAATTCAATAATTATAAATCCCAATGAGGCTGGGGAGGCCCAGGGAAGCTGTCCTGCCCCTGGATCCCTGGCAGTGTCCCTGGCCAGGGCTGACCTGCTGTGCTGGCATTCCAGGTGTTCCTGGAAGGAGGGATGGGAAGAGGGGCTGGGAGCACCTGGGGCAGTGAGAGAGAATCCCTTCCAACCTGGCAGAACCCAGGCTGTGTGTGCCAGCCCTGGGTGATCCCAGCTCCAGCCAGGGGCTCCAGAGCCCTGGCACAGACCCCAGGGACTCCTTTTGAGCCATGAACAAATTAAACCTTTGAATGAAGAACTAAAATCACCAAAGTTTAGACAGCGTGAGAGTAGGAGCTGTAGAGTGAAAAGGGAAATTTTGGGGATTTTCCCCTGGGGGCTCAGGGGGTGAGATGGAGGGACTGGGGCATTGTCCTGTCCTCCTTCCTTCTTCTCCCTGAGCCCATCTCCCTGGGGATGGTGGCATTGGGGATGGGATTGGAGTAGGATGGAACTGTCTGACACAAGGGATGGGCACTGGATCATCACTGTCAATAACTCACAGGGAATTTGGAGTATAAAAATCAGTGCCTGCCCTGGGGCAGAGAGTGTGCCTGGGGCTGAGCTGGGCAGCCCAGACAGAAAATACCTGAGATAAGAAACAACAAAACAACCTGGAGAGCATCAGCTGAAGACTCCTGCCTCATTCTTGGACAGCTGGGTTGGGAGACAGAGACTTTTATCCATCTGGGGGTCACCCTGGCCAAAGCAACCCCCGAGACCAACCCAAATAATTGCATCATTTTCTTACAACATCCCCCAAGAAATATCAATAAAGCCCTGCTGGTTTCATGCTTGTGCCACCCCTCCTCCCAGGAATGCCAGCACACGAGGTCAGCAGCACCTTGCTCTGAGCCTGCACCTCCTCCTCGTCCTGGAGAGGAATTCAGTGTTCAACACGGGCAATAACCCCCTTGTTTTAGTCACTGCAAGCCCATTTCTCACAGCTGTGTTCAAGCCAGGGCACTCAGTGTGCCATTCTGGCCCGGTGCTGTGGCTCTCTGTGTTCCCTTTGTCGCCCCAAATGAATGGAATTAGAACAAACAATCTCGCAGTCACTGGTAATCAAGCACTGATTAATGGACTTGGCTTTCACAGCCATTAGTCATTGCAGAACACCTGATAGCTCTCCCATAAACAAATCGTGTTTGTCCAAATTAAGCAATGAAATGAAGCATTTGATGAGTTTATGATTGACCCCGGAGCTCAGAGCCCATCAGTCAGCAGCACAGCCTGCATTTATGGGGGGCTCTGATTAATGCCTGTGTGAGCCAAGCCAGCAGAATTCCTGGGCTCTCAGCTGAGCTGCTGCCCAGGATTTTCATCTGGGATGAAATGCAGTCGTGTCCCATTAGATTTAGGGATGATCAGGAATCAATCTCAGCTTGGAGCACAGGCTGCTGGGCTCCTTGGGAAGCTGCTGCTGGCACTGGCAGGGATTTCTGGGGCTTGGAGGGGCAGATGCCACACTTAGGATTTTGCAGGTGTGAGGGGTCAGAGAGGTTGATCAATGTATTTTTATAAGGGAAACATTTCTCCTCGTACCTAAAAAAATGATAAGAAAAATTTCCTCTCTTTACTTTTTGTTGTTTACATGCCTTTTTTCTATATTTAATATGATATTAAATATCTGTATTTAATATTGAATATCTGCATATATTATGTCTGCATATATTATATCTGCACATAGCTGCATATATTATATCTGCAGAAATTAATATCTACATATATTAATATCTGTATATATTAATATATGTATAAATTAATATCTACATATATTATATCTGCATATATTTATATCTGCATATATTAATATCTGCATATATTAATATCTGCATATATTAATATCTGTATTTTCTAAAGTATTTTCTTGGGGCTGTGTCACCATGGGATAACACACAACACAGACTCTTTTTATGATTTTTGTTAAGCTTGGGTAAAAAAGTTTTTTTATTAGAAATTGGGTTTTTTGTATATTATTTTGTACAGACCAATGTGATTGGTGAGAGAAAGATAAACTTCTTCACCCACATTGGTCAAACCAGAGGGACAGCAAGAGAGATCCTGTGTCCCCTCATGTTCTTAAAACACCCACGAAAACGATTTCATTATTTATTTTATTTGTTATATTTTAATCACAGTAGTTTCTTAAAGGTTTTGAGCATTTGGTCTTAAACCCTTGGTGAGTTTTTTCTCTGAGGAATGGGAATGATTTTATAGTGATGAGCTTCTTTGGGCAAGAAGGAGTTGTGATTCCATTGGTTGGGGGAAAGGAAATAACTAGTGGGAAGAGTTTGTGGCATTCCAGACTGCTTTGGGTGGGAAGGGACCCTAAATCCCATCCTGGGACACCTCCCATGGCCCAGGGTGCTCCTTGGCCTCCTCCAGGGCTGGCTGGGCCACTCTGTGCCACTCCAGTTACAAATACATTATTTTTACTCAACCCCACTGTTACCCTGTGCCATTCCCAGCTTTCCCTCCAGCATGGGGTGACTGTTAAAAGCTGATTTTCCAGCCTCATTCCTGACATTTTGGGGCCATTTTCAGCATGGCCATCCCCCATTGGATGTCCACCCCAGCTACTTTCTGATGGGTGCCCCATCCTGGAGGTGTCCCAGGCCAGGCTGGGACACTGGGATGTGTCCCTGCCCCTGGATGGGATGTAAGGCTGGGCTTTGGGGTCCCTGCCAGCCCCACCATCCTGGCATTGTCCCTCTCTGCACCTCTGGGTTTGCCTCCTCTGCACTCCTGACTCGCAGCACTGCTGGGTTTGTCTCTGGATTTTCTGGTCTGAAGGGTGGGTAGAGCTAAGTAGTGGGAGAATATGTGGAATTCCAGACTGCTTTGGGTGGGAAGGGACCCTAAATCCCATCCTGGGACCCTCCCATGGCCCAGGGTGCTCCTTGGCCTCCTCCAGGTCTGGCTGGGCCACTCTGTGCCACTCCAGTTACAAATACATTATTTTTACTCAACCCCACTATTACCCTGTGCCATTCCCAGCTTTCCCTGCAGCATGGGGTGACAGTTAAAAGCTGATTTTTCAGCCTCATTCCTGACATTTTGGGGCCATTTTCAGCATGGCCATCCCCTGTTGGTCCCTGTCCATCCTTCTGCCCCATCCTGGAGGGTCCCTGCCCCTGCATGGGGTGTGAGCTGGGCTTTGGGGTCCCTGCCAGCCCACTTTGGGGGTTCCTGCCCTTCTCCTGCCTCCTGCTGCCCCAGGCCCTGCTCCTTTCAGCTGCTGCAGCTATTATCTTATTTTATGGTCAAATATTTCTGTAGGTGTGTATCTCACAATTTACCAATTTCACTGATTTACCCCTTTTATCCCCTGGCATTGCTGTGGGGTTTTATCTCTTTTTTTTTTTTTTTTAATTTTTAATAATTTCAGGTACTCTGTGTTTGTGCCATTAGGGAGCACCAGGGACAACACCAAACTAAGTTAGTGCAGCTCTGGAAGAAGACCCAGGATAATATTTCCTTCTCTTTTTATTTTTTTTTCCCTTCTCCTGCCCCAGGCCCTGCTCCTTGCAGCTGCTCTGGGGCTGCCACCCCAGAAACCCCAAAGCCTCCCATGAGCAGAGCTGAGCCTGGGCTGAAGGCACCAACTGGGGAGCACTGGCCAGCCCCCATAATGTGACATTCATGGGGTTTTTAATCCCTTTTCTGCTGCCTCTGACAGAGCCCCCAGTGCCAGCCCTCGTTTGCAGGGGGAGAAGGAGTGGTTTCTATTTACATGGCCAGCAATAAAATTCTCTGAATGAGATTTGACTGGGAAAAGGCAAATTGATTCAATTATTCCCTTTAATGCACTGGGCAGAGCTGTGATAACAGTTCAAGTCTCATCTTCAGCTTTTTTCTTTCCTTTTTGTATTTTTATTTTTTGGTGTGAAAATATAAACTGATTCTTTTTCCTAGTAGAAATTATATCATGGAATTGTTCAGGTTGGGAAATACTGAAAAACCTCCAAGCTTATCAAGCCCAGCATTGCCACATTCCCCATTTTCACTGGAAAACTTAATCCAGCTTTGCCCTGCACAATATTTTGCTTTTTTATTCTATTTTTTTTTTTATTTTTTTATTTTCATTTGCCCATGATATTTTTCTCTGCTCAGAAGTGGATAAAAAATCTCAAATGTTGACAGTGTTGTAGCAGCAAAGAGTGTTGGGAATCCCTAAATATTCTTGGAGAGAATTCCTGGTCTTAGGGTGGCCCTTGGTGAGCCAGCCCTCGTCTGCAGGGGGAGAAGGAGTGGTTTCTATTTACATGGCCAGCAATAAAATTCTCTGAATGAGATTTGACTGGGAAAAGGCAAATTGATTCAATTATTCCCTTTAATGCACTGGGCAGAGCTGTGATAACAGTTCAAGTCTCATCTTCAGCTTTTTTCTTTCCTTTTTGTATTTTTATTTTTTGGTGTGAAAATATAAACTGATTCTTTTTCCTAGTAGAAATTATATCATGGAATCATTAGGGTTGGGAAATACCTAAAAATCTCCAAGCTTATCAAGCCCAGCATTGCCACATTCCCCGTTTTCACCAGAAAACTGAATCCAGCTTTGCCCTGCACGTCCCATGATATTTTTCTCAGCTCAGAAGTGGATAAAAATCTCAAATGTTGACAGTGTTGTAGCAGCAAAGAGTGTTGGGAATCCCTAAATATTCTTGGAGAGAATTCCTGGTCTTGGGGTGGCCCTTGGTGAGCCAGCCCTCGTCTGCAGGGGGAGAAGGAGTGGTTTCTATTTACATGGCCAGCAATAAAATTCTCTGAATGAGATTTGACTGGGAAAAGGCAAATTGATTCAATTATTCCCTTTAATGCACTGGGCAGAGCTGTGATAACAGTTCAAGTCTCATGGTCAGCTCGTTTCTTCCTTTGGTGTGAAAATACAAAGTGATTCTTTTTCCTAGTAGAAATTATATCATGGAATTGTTCAGGTTGGGAAATACTTAAAAACCTCCAAGCTTATCAAGCCCAGCATTGCCACATTCCCCATTTTCACTGGAAAACTTAATCCAGCTTTGCCCTGCACAATATTTTGCTTTTTTATTCTATTTTTTTTTTTATTTTTTTATTTTCATTTGCCCATGATATTTTTCTCTGCTCAGAAGTGGATAAAAAATCTCAAATGTTGACAGTGTTGTAGCAGCAAAGAGTGTTGGGAATCCCTAAATATTCTTGGAGAGAATTCCTGGTCTTAGGGTGGGATGGGTTGTCAGTTATGCCTTAAAAATGGATATTTCCTGTAAATCCACTGCCTCTCAAAGCACTGCAGAACACAACGGCTTTAATAGCTGGGGGGGCCAGCAGAAGGCATTTCCCAGGTGATGGGGAAGTTTTTTGGGATTTAGGAAAAAGTCCTTTTCAGAACAGGTGTGAGAAACAGTTCCTGAAAGTTTGGGGGTTGGTGTATTCCTGAGCAGAAGAGCAGCTCGTGAAACTGCTCTGCAGACACTGATTTATTCCCTGCTCTATCCTGAAACCAGCTGTTTATTAAATCAGTCAAACCATCCTGAGCCATGTTTTAAAGAGCATTTCATTTTAGGGCTGGATCCAGGATGGAGAAGCAAGTACAAATGTCCAAATCCCTGAGTGTGTGTCTCTACCAGCCCACAAATTCCATCCTCTTCATTCATTCAGAAAATTCCACCTTGTTGCTGGGGTAGAATTCATTGACATGGAGTGAGTCCATATTATGTTATTTTATGTTAAAATATTTCTGTAGGTGTGTATCTCACAATTTAGCAATTTCACTGATTTACCCCCTTTTATCCCCTGGCATTGCTGTGGGGTTTTATCTCTTTTTTTTTTTTAATTTTTAATAATTTCAGGTACTCTGGGTTTGTGCCATTAGGGAGCACCAGGGACAACACCAAACTAAGTTAGTGCAGCTCTGGAAGAAGACCCAGGATAATATTTCCTTCTCTTTTTAACCATCAGTCACTGTATGGAGCCACTGCACCAACAAATTCATAACCTCCTCTGGATTTGATTGGAAAAAAATAAACCCAACCAACTTTTGCTTTCCCCAGTTCAATAACTCCCTAGAAATGTGCTTTTATACAGTGGAGCTCACACAATAAATTGAAATCCCCCTTTTTTTGGCCGCTCCCGCCTGGATGACTGATGGCTGTGAGGATTTGCCATCAAATTTTAATTATGACAGAGTTATGAATCACTGCTCGTGCTGCTTAAAGTGTTCAAAAATGCTGGGTTTGTTGTTTATTAGACTGGGGAGGAAAAGGAGGAGGCTTTGGAGTGGTGGGGGCTGGATCCTGGCTGGAGCTGCTTTGGGGTTGTGCCCTTCCCTCCCTGGGGGGTAAATTAATTAATTTAATTTATTTCTTTATTTTAACCACCCTGGGGGTGTCCTGGGCAGGGCTTGGGGGCTGTCCTCGAGTCACCAGAGCACTCCTGCTCCTTCCCTTTGGGATCAACCCCAGGTGTTCCCACTCAAACCCCAAAGAGTGACAAAGTCTTGAGGCAGAGCTGGGCACAACTTTGGGTGTAACTTGGTTTTTTATTAAAAGTGTCAGGGTTTGTTACCAGATCAGCCTGTTCCAACACAAATTCCCTTAGAACATCACCACACTCAGCATTCCCAATTTTGTCCCCAGATTTTAGGCAGCAGCCCTGGATGGGTTTGGCTTTAAAGGGCCCCACTTGGACTTTTTCTGCACTAAAATCAACTTGTTCTTTGTTTGCTTCCCCTGGGCTGGGCTGGGCTTTCCTGGGCTGGGCTTTCCTGGGCTAGGCTTTTTAGAGCTGGGCTTCTCAGTGCTGGGCTTTTGCTGGGCTGGGCTTTCCTGGGCTGGGCTTTTTAGAGCTGAGCTTTTCAGGGCTGGGCTTTTCTTGGCTAGGCTTTTCTGTGGGCTGAGCTTTTCTGGGCTGGGTTTTTCAGGGCTGGTCTTTTTAGAGCTGAGTTTTTTCTGGGCTGGGCTTTTCTGGGCTGGGTTTCTCAGTGCTGGGCTTTTCAGAGCTGGGCTTCTCAGGGCTTGGCTTTTTAGAGCTGGGCTTTTCAGGGCTGGGCTTTTCTTGGCTAGGCTNTCTTGGCTAGGCTTTTCTGTGGACTGAGCTTTTCTGGGCTGGGCTTTTTAGAGCCAGGCTTTTCAGAGCTGGGTTTCTCAGAGCTGGACTTTCCAGGGCTGGCTTTTTAGACCTGAGCTTTTCTGTGAGCTGGGCTTTTCTGGGCTGGCTTTTTAGAGCTGAGCTTTTCCGGGCTGCGCTTTTCATGGCTGGTCTTTCCTGTGCTGGGTTTTTCAGGGCTGAGCTTTTCAGAGCTGGGCTTTTCAGGGCTGGGTTTTCAGAGCTGGGCTTTTCAGGGCTGGGTTTTCAGAGCTGGGCTTTTCAGGGCTGGGTTTTTCAGGGCTGGGCTTTTCAGGGCTGGGCTTTTCAGAGCTGAGCTTTTCAGGGCTGGGTTTTCAGAGCTGGGCTTTTCAGAGCTGGGCTTTTCAGGGCTGGGTTTTTCAGGGCTGGGTTTTCCAGGGCCCTGCTGCACACCAGGGTGGGGCCATTTGGGCAGGGGCAGCCCCTGGGGAATGGGGCATGGAGGGGGGAGCTGAGCTCTTAGTGCTGCCCGTTCCTGCCACAGGCTGGGAGAGGCTAAATGGGTTTTAAAGGACAAAGCTGGGGCATTAGAAATGGTTTGCTCCATGTGGAATGGGGCCTGGTGATAAGGAAGGTCCCTGTTGCATTGTAAACTAAGGGGGAAAATTCCCAAATTTAAAATACTTTCATTTATGTTATAATTTCAGGAGCAGTGTCTCATTTTTCTTTCTCATGGATGTGGAATGTTGTTTGACAGTATAGTCTATTTGCAATGATTCATATTTAAGTGTTCTAGTCGTCTGCTATGGAAAGAAATTTTTTACAACACTCTAAATAATTCTTGGAAGTTGGGCTGGATGGCCTTGAAGGTCTTTTCCAGCCTTAATGATTCTGTAGGTTTGTTTTTAGTGAATTAAGTTTAAAATCCAAACTCAGCTTCATGATTCATTTCAACTTGGTAACTTTGTTAGTCTCAGTGAAAATGATGGATGCGTGTATTCGTGATTTTTTTTTAAATTCAGCTGGTAACAAAGTAGTGAATGGTCCTGTAACAAAGGAAGATACCAGGATACAAAATGTTAAATGCTAAAAAACATCAGTTTGCTGCTGTGATTTCCTGAACGTGCAAGTTCAGAACCAAGTTCCTTCTGATGGGTGAGGGATGATGAGTGCTCCACCCAGTTGTGTGCATTCCCTTTGCTCAGGCTTAAACCATTAAAAACCCAACGAGGATTTAAATATTAACTATTTAATCGAAAATAATTAAAATTTAAAAATGTTAATATTTCAAATTATTCCTGTTTGCTCCAAGTGAGACAAACACCCCCCTAAGTGCTCAGCAGAGCCCTCCAGCCGAAGTTAAATTGGAGTTAAAGCTGGCTGGGAGTGAAACCCAATTGGTGGAAGTTTATGGAAGTTCAGGTGCTGGAGGAGGATGCTTATTTATGACTTTGCTCCAGCTTTATACAAATCTCTGGAGGCACCTGTGTCTGTGGGAAGATGATGCTGAGACTTACGAGAGCCCCTGGGGATGGCTCAAGGTTGCAGATGAGCAGTGGAAATTCCGGTGTATATTTATTTTATCAGCTCCGTGCCCTTGGCGCTGCCTCCCTCCCTCCCTGCCTCTGCTGGAAATCACTGCCCGGGTGCTTTGCAGGTATTTGCTTTCCCTTTTGCTCCACTCAAACTTTTAACAACAAGCGTTTATTGGAAACACGCGAAGATGCGCCAGGAGAATGTTTGGGACCCCAAATTCCCTGCGGAATTATTGGATATTGAAATATTTGCTGCCGCCGCAGCAAACTGTTTGCTGGGGGATGTTGAGCCCGCTGTGTAGGAGGGGTGTAGTTTTCTTTTAATGCAGTTATTGAATTCCAACCCACAGAGCCTCTGGCGGGGTTCCAGGAGCCGAGGCGAGCGAAGATAAATTGTTTGTTTTCAGCAGCATTTCTTCATCTTCATCACTTAATCCGCAATGAAATTTTACAGCTTAAATATTCAGCCGCTGAATATTTAAGCACTAGATTTACCTCTTTTCTCCTGGGGGAGTATTTAACCGCGCCGAGTGCAGTAAATGATGATGGGAGGCAAAGGTTCGAGCTGCAGTTTCCCATCCTTTTTTTTTTTTATCCCTGGGATGAGCTCGGAGGTGCCGGGCTGGACCCGAGTGTGTGCTGGGGATCTTCCCCGGAGCCTGCCCCGAAATTTCCCCCCATGAAGGTTTCCCCCCTCCCCCGAAGATTTTCTCCCCAAAGTTTTTTCCTCCCTTTGGTTTTAATCCCCCGAAGTTTCCCCCCCAAAATGTTTCCCCCCCGAAGTTTTCCCCCCCGAAGTTTTTCTGCCCCGAAATTTCCCCCCTGAAGTTTTCACCCCCAGAGTTTCTCCCCTGAAGTTTTTCCCCCAAAAGTTTTCTCCCCAAAGTTTNGGAATCCCGGAATTCCGAGCTCTCCTTTCCCCCCAGGTGCCAGCAGCCCCATCCCCCTCTGCTCCTCTGAGCTGGGCAGGTGGGACAGGGCTGGGATAATGTCCAGCCCTTGCTGGGATGGACACAAAGCCTTGGAATATTTAAGGGGTTGGATTTTTCCTCCAGCTTGTGTTAGAGTGGGGAGAGAAACTGGGGGAGAAAGAAAGAAATTTGGGATGCACTGAATAATGGATGGAGATCTGCTGAGGAAGTGTTATTTAGGATTATTATTATTGTTGTTATTATTATTATTATTATTATTATTATTATTATTATTATTATTATTAACAGGGAGTGCCAGATCCTCAGCTGGAGGAAATGGGCTTGGCTCAGCCTGACTCAGTGGAATTGTGCCAGCTGGAATTCACTGAGGAGCTGTGAAATTAAGGAAATAATTTCCTTAATTCTGGAAAAGGAGGATTTTTGGGGAAGGAGAATGATGGGGGCTGAGAGGAGTTTGGTGATGAGAACTCTGTTTTCCTGGTAATATCAGGAGGAAAAATGTAAATGACTCTTCTTTTGGATTTTGTAATGAGGTTCAAGGAAGCACTCGATGTGATTTCATTAGATGGAAATGACTTTTCCTCCAAGTAGCTCCACCTTAGGAGTAGGAAGGGAATGTGCATGGAAAATGTGGTTTGTTTAATTTCGTGCAGGGTTGTCCTTGCACCAGCATTTCTGCCATTCCTCCCTAAAAAATGCCTCAGTGGCCATCACACGTTCATTGGGAGGGAATGGGAGTAAATAGAAAAAAAATAAAAATGTGGAAAGCTGTTGGCCACTCTGCTTTCCCACCAGGAGCAGAGGGAATTTCAGATGGCAAATCCACCGTGGGGTCTCATTTGGCTGCCTGTTAGAAAAGGATCAGCAAATCAGAAAGCAATCAGATTGCAGAGCTGCTAATTTGGTAATTGCTTAAAAAACCCCAACGACAGTGTTATCTCCATAGCAAAGGAAATGAGAATTGTCCAACAATACCTTGAAAAACAGAGTGGACTCAAAACCCAGCCCACTTCTGAAATAACCCTTTTGAAAGTGGGATAGCTGGAAAGGACTAAAAATAACAACAGGAAACAAGCTGTTTCTATTCCTGATTGTTCAGAGCACGGAATTAATTCCTCAGAGGTGGGCAGGGCTCTTTCACCATTCCCCAGCACCACAAAATCCAATATTTTACCATTTGGGGTGGCCACATTTATGCTTTAAAGCCTAAAACCCCCTTCTTAAAGGGGATATATTGGAAGGAGTTAAAATAACATCACAACACAATTTTGTGCCATTGCTAATTGTTGTGAGCACGGAATTAATTCCTCAGTCTGGGGTGGGCAGGGCTCTTTCATCATTCCCCAGCACCACAAAATTCAATATTTTACCATTTGAAGTGCCCACATTTATGCTTTAAACCCCACCTTTTTAAATGGGATATCTTGGAAGGCCTAAAAATCACATCACAAAACAAGGGTTTTACATTCCTAATTGTTGTGAGCACAGAATTAATTCCTCAGCCAGAGGTAGACACAGCTTTTTCACCATTTGAAGTGGCCACATTTATACTGAAAAACCAAAAAAACACCACTTTTTAAAGGGGGATACCGTGGAAGGAGTAAAAATAACCTCACAAAACAAGGGTTTTATATTCCTAATTGTTCTGAGCACAGAATTAATTTGCCAGCCAGAGGTGGGCACGACTCTCACCATTCTCCAGCACCACAAAATCCAGTGTTTGACCATTTGAAAAATCCCCATCTTTTTCAAGGGGATACCTTGGAAGGGGTAAAAATAACCTCACAAAACAAATTTGTTCTAGTCCTAATTGTTGTGAGCACAGAATTATTTCCTCAGTCAGAGGTGGGCATGGCTTTTTCACCATTTGAAGTGACTATGTTGATGCTTTAAATAAAAAAAACCACCTTTTTAAGGGGGATACCGTGGAAGGAGTAAAAATAACATCACAACACAAGTTTGTTCTATTGCTAATTGTTGTGAGCACAGAATTAATTTCCTCAGTCAGAGGTAGGCACAGCTTTTCCACCATTTGAAGTGGCCACATTTATGCTTTAAAACCAAAAATCCCCATTTTTAAGGGGGATGCCGTGGAAGGAGTAAAAATAACCTCACAACACAAGTTTGTTCTATTGCTAAAATTAATTCCTCACTCTGGGGTGGGCTGGGCTCCTGGCTCCCCCCAGGCCCGGGCTGTGCAGCTGCTCATGAATAATGTCCATGGGTCTGGGCTGGCGAGATGAATGAAGTGCTGGGGGGATGTGACAGGCAGCACGCTGCTTTGTGATCATTCCAAAGTTGGAATAATCTCCCTCACCTTCCCTGCCTGCCTCTAATGAAAGAGAATAGGTGATTGCACCCCGGGCTATGTTCTGAGCCTAATGACTCCTCCAAAGGCAGGTTTAGGGAGAAAAAATGAGCTGGGAGTGAGGATGGAATTGGCCCTGACAGGCTGATAGACTGGGACACAGATTCTGTGGCAAAACAGACGTAGCCCTAATTGATTATCAATATTTTAAGCGAAGTGATGAAAATAAGCATTAAGTGATGAGAAAGGCAGTCTTAATACAGCAGGCAGGCTTTGGGGGGGTGAGCCCCGCTCAGCTGAGCAGGGTTTTAGTGCCAGCTCTTGCCTCTGCCTGCCCAGCCCCTCCCAAAACCTCGGGGTTTGTGCCCAGCACCTGGAAATGCCAGCCCAGGAGGAGATGGTTTAACCCTTTGGGATCGAGTTTAGAGGGCTTTGGGATATTCCCTGTAACCCCTTTGGGCTCGAGTTTAGTGGGATTTGGGATGGGATATTCCCTGTAACCCCTTAGGGCTTGAGTTTAACAGGGTTTGGGATATTCTCTCTAACCCCTTTGGGCTGGAATTTAGCAGAATTTGGGATATTCTCTGTAACCCCTTTGGGCTTGAGTGTAGTGGGGTTTGGGATATTCTCTCTTTTCCTGCCAGGCTGATATTTNTTTAGTGGGATTTGGGATGTGATATTTACTGTAACCCCTTAGGGCTTGAGTTTAACAGGGTTTGGGATATTCTCTCTAACCCCTTTGGGCTGGAATTTAGCAGAATTTGGGATATTCTCTGTAACCCCTTTGGGCTTGAGTGTAGTGGGGTTTGGGATATTCTCTCTTTTCCTGCCAGGCTGATATTTAACCCCTTTGGGCTCGAGTTTAGTGGGGTTTGGGATGGGATATTCTCTCTAACCCCTTTGGGATCGAGTTTAGCAGAATTTGGGATATTCTCTCTTAACCCCTTTGAGCTCAAGTTCAGCAGGGTTTGGGATATTCTCTGTAACCCCTTTGAGCTCAAGTTCAGCAGGATTTGGGATATTCTCTCTTTTCCTGCTGGTCTCTCTCCCAGCCCTGGGCTGTTTCCAGGCAGCAGGTGAGCCACAAACTCCTTCCTGGAAATGGGAACTGTGGAGGGAACTGAGGGGAAAGGTGGGGAAGGGTTTATCTCAATTACTATCTTGGTTGTGCCCAACATAAACATCTTGGTTACAGCAAATCCCTACAAATATCTCAGTTGGAATAGGACAATGTTTGGGGTTTGCCTGTGTTTTTGCAGTTGGGTTGCACATGAGTGGATATATCCTCACCCAAAAATACATTTAATATTTGGGAAATCCCTCCTGCTCGTTAGCTGTGCCCTAACAGCACAGTTTCTCCCAAAGTAAGGAATATTTTCTGAAATCTTCCTTGGAAGGGAAGGGAACTCAGCCCTAACCCTGAGTGAGCTCAGCCTCCTGCTCAGGCCTCTCCAATATCCATAATTAGAGTCTGGAGTAATTAAATTACAGCAGCAGAACTGCCCTCATTTGGGAATTGTGTAATTGGGGGAGACAGGGCTGATGGTGACATGGCCACAATGGACTGGGCAGGTGACCCCCCCCAAAAAAAAAAAAAAGAGATTTATGGGATCATAAATTTCTGGTAGAATTTCTCTCTTACCATAGATCTATGGTGGATTTATGGGATCATGGATTAACAGCATTTGACCCTCACTGAGGCTGGCAGAGCCTTCCAGGAATGGTGGTGGGCTTGAAATTAAGGGTGAAATGTCACCAAAACCCAGCTTAAACGTGGGGGTGATCAAAATGTGTGTGGTGGGGTCACTTTTCCTCTGGAACTCAGAATTCCTGGCTGCTGCTCCCCGTGTTCCTGTCAGGAATTCTCTGAGCCAGTGGCTGTTGGGAGTTTGTGCTGGAATCTGTGGATGGAGAACAGATAATTTTACACGTCAGCCCATGAATATTCAGCAGAGAGGATTTCCACAAGCCTTGATAAATTTAATATACCAGAGAAAAATAGCATGTAAATTAAACAGGGCCTTGTAAATTAATAATGGGTTCCGCTTGTATTTTTGTATGTGAGCTGAGTGAATATTTTATAAGTGCAAAAATGTTTGTGTTTAAAAAGAAAAAGGTGAAGTCTTTCAGATGAGCACTGTGGATGGTTGGCTGCATTTTAAATGGGCTGTCCATGTGTGTTTTTACAGTTTCTGGGCTTTCTTTGCCTCAAGCACGTCTTGCATTTTCAACTCTGGGCAGTTGGCAAGTCCACAATTATGTTGAATTAATTTGTTTTTCCAGACCTCTCGTGGTTTGCAGTTAGGGGTGTTCTGAGACTCCTCTCTTTTTGATTTTAACAGGAAAATGAAATGTTCTTGGGGAAGGGCTGAGTCTTTTCCCTGCACCTTCCCTGCTTCCCCCAGGCCCTGGCAGAGGGATCTGCTGCAGGGACTCCTCCACACGTTCCAAAATTCCCTTCCCATCCCCAAAACACCCCTGCCCTGTTCCTACCTTGGAAGAATTCAGGGTTTCTCTTAAGTAGCAGCTTTGTTTGGGATGATCCCACCTCGGCCCAGGGTTAAAGCATCCAGCAGGGAGTGGCTCTGCTCCCACCTGCCCTGGGGTTCCATGGAGTTGCTCAGGTGGGAAAAGCCCTCCCAGCCCATCCAACCCAACCCTCGGGCTGTAAAGGGGTTTTTTTTAAATGTCGTTTAATTGCAGCTTGGTTTGGAAAAGGGAATCTCTTCTAGAGCTTTTAATGGTGCTTGGGCAGTGAGCAACGATATATTCACTATATAATAATAATAATAATAACAATAACAATAACAGCATTGAGGAGGAGAAAAGAAAGGAGGAGCAGAAGAAGGGGAAGGAGGAGAATTAAAAAGGGACTCTCTTAATGCTTTTAATGGTGCTTGGGCAGTGAGCAACGATATATTCACTATGTAATAATAATAATTAGCATTGAGGGGGAGGAGGAGAAGGGGAAGAGGAAGGAGAAGAAAAGGGGAAGAAGGAGAAGAAGAGGAAGGAGAAGGAGGAGAAGAAAAAAGGGAATCTCTTTTAATGGTGCTTGGACAGTGAGCAACGATATATTCACT
>VXBS01001660.1:54766-78357 GCA_013400255.1 Sitta europaea | reverse complement strand
AAAATTCAATCATTTTTGGTGTGTAAAATACTATAGAATACTGCGCCCTAAATGGCATCCACAATGGTATTCACAGTCATGTAGAAAGGATAAAATTACCTCTTTTTAAATAAAAAAAGATATTGTTTTCCTAGTTGAGACCTCAGATCCAGCAACACAGCTATTCAAAAATATTTAACCAAATCTACTAATTTCGGTGGAGTTTAGATAACTAAGACTGTACTGTGATTCTCAAGACTTTTTAAGAACATGTGAACCCTTAGGAAACTCAAATTCTTCAGGTAATCAAAATTCTGCTTATCTTTATGTCTAAAGGCACTCCGAAATTGACAATAATGATTTACTGCTTTCCAGAACCAGTGTGTCTTCCAGAAGAATCCCCAAAGCTTTTTTATTCCTTTTTTCACTTTTTTCACTCTGAAGGTCAGAGGTTTGGAAGGAGCACAGGCAAGAAGGTGTTCACAGAATACATTTAATGGATAAGCACCATAAAAACCCCTCAAAACTTAACTACTATTTTCCTGAAGAAGGAGGCCAGAAGAGTTATCAACGCCCTTTAGATAAGGATTTAGTGCTTAGGACGTTCATCCAGTACAGGAAATGTTCTTGGTTTATTTCTCCTCTGTGTGAGGAGACTTAAAACCAGGGTTTCTATTTATATGCTTTACATTTCAAATACTTAATCAGCCCTCAAAGCTGAATGTAAACTCCAGATGGCCCAGAGGAAAGCCGTAAGCACTAAATTATAGCCCTTGTTCTCTCACTTTTTCTGCATCCCATCTTGTCTTCAACACAGTCCAGAGCTGTTTTAGACCAAGTAGAAAACTTTCTACAGTGCAGATGGAACTCCTCACACTCTCATTCCTCAGTCTAACCCAGAGTTACCTGGCTCCATAAGTCCATCTCCCTGCTCCAGATGTGAAAAAATGGCAAGACCCAAGATGTACAGTCATTGAGCAGTGCAGTGTTTTAGTACTTGTCTTATTTGTCTTAGAATAAGAGAGTCTTAGTCTATTCCTCTTGCCTGAACAATTTTAGCTTAAACTGTGTCTTGGCGTAGTAAAAGCCCAGAAGTTTTTGCCTATGAAAAGCCCCATTGTACCAGAGGAGAGTGAGGAAAGCTGTTCTTCCCCTTGCAAAATTTAGCCAGCAGTTAAGGAAAAATCAGGTTGTTTTTAGAAAATATGTGCCATATCTACCACACAGATGCAAGACTGCAGTGGAATGCACCCCCAGGACCAGTACAGAACTCCTCCTTTGGACACTTGATTACCTGCTGTGTTGACCCATCTCTTTTCCTGAGGAAGACAGTCTGCACTGACCTTAAAACTGAGGAAGTCTTTGAAAGGGTGAGCCAAATGGCAGAGAATAAAATACCATAACTTGTCCTGTGTGACATTTTCAAGAGCTTTATGAAGCTCTTATGCATTAATACAGGCTATGGCTTGTTAGTATTACTGTGCCTGGACTAGTATAATTTGCTTTGTTATCACTTTGTTATCACTAAAATGTTAACTAGATTTACAACAAATTCTTACGTACTTATACAAGGGGTGTTCTATTTCATACTTTAAAAGATTTTGTTTATAACAAAATCCAACTTGTCCAAGTTTCTGAAGAAAAAGTATGCTTTAGCTGTGGAAAGTTACAAGCTCTGATGACAAGTAGAAGTTGCTAAGTTTCCAGTGTGTGGAATACCTAATCCAAAAAGGATGGGATTTAAGACACATGCTTTCATTCTTTGCATTTGGCTTTGCAAACAAAATGGAAACCTTTTGCCAGTATTTCATTTCTCATACTTATTATATTCTTGTGAGAAACTTATACCAACATTTGGGCAACAGATATTTAAATATTAAAAATTTTTCAAGCAGCCTTTGTTATGATCTTTTTTTGTTTTGGTTTGGTTTTTTATGAAATGACCTACTGAAAAGTGGTTCTGGTTAAGGTTTTCTTTATTGACCTTTCAATGTCCTAAAAAATGCACGTGGTTCCAGAATACTCATCAGGTCCTGTGTTACACAAACAAATTAATTTAATTACCTTATATTGTAATCTAAGATTAAAGGTTGGTGATAATAAATGTCAATATAAAAAAACATTCAGATACTTAACAAACATGTAAGTTAATTAACTATTAGTTCCCTTCTTAAGAAATTGCTTCTCAAAATCTGTTACCAGCAGTTAACAGCTGGTATATTAGCTAATGGGGGAAACATTTCCAAGGACAAAGATAATATAAAAACAGAAGCTAACTTCAGCAGAGATTTTTTTTCACTGAAAACTGCTGATATTGTACAAGGTAGCGTATATTCTGTAAAATGAGGGAATTTGACAGCAAGTAATACTGCAATATATCTATGTAGGATCATTAAAAATTTTTGGTTACAAAGGTACAAATAATTTTATTAAATTTTAGATGGTCTCTTTTTTCAAATGTTACTGTTTAAATTTATTGCATAATCTTGGGCATTAGTTTGATTCCATCAGTCTCCAGCTCTTTCACACACAGAGAAAAAAATGTTCTTGAATTACAAACGGTACCAGTATTAATTAATGCAGATGTTGTCAAAAAGGTGAACTTATTATCAGTGCATATTTTACCAAATGGCAAATTAAATGAATTAGAATACTATCCTGAGTTCAAAGTTTGGTACATCTTAGTCATTATAAGAAAATGAATGTTGAAAATTATTACATAGGAATCTGTTTTCAATGTTTATGTGAAAAAAAGGATAAAAGGAAGTAAACAGTGATGTTCTTTTTAAAATCTGTGATTTTGCTGTTTAATTTTAACATTTTTTTTAATAAAACCTGAAAATAGAGATTTTTAAAAAGTTCTCAGCCTATGACTTTAAAGTAGAACAATGTAGGCTGTTGGTTTGTTTAAGAAAGCACACATTCATATAAAAAAATAAAGCTTCAATTAGCATTTTACTTCATCTTTAAAAAAGGGGAGAAGAATTTTAAAATGTGAAAAATCTGAGAAACAATTTGAAAATAATCTTGTTTTTCCAAAGTGAACAACTACAGCTTTTAAGAAACAATGCCTTGTTTTGCATATTTTTATCTGAAAGGTGGAAACAAATAGATAGCAATCCCTAAAAGCTTTATGTCAGGTTTATAACACGGTTGCATAATTTTGTTATGTCCAAGAAATTCAATAGCGTCGCTATAACCATGGAATTGGCATTTTGTTTTCATGCATGTTTTCCTGAAGAAAAAAAAAGTTAAAGGATGGCAAAAACTGTTATATTAATAATAAATTATTTGATCTGTAAATTTTTGTGTCGTACACCTGTGTAGTTTAAGACAGAATACCCAAAGAATTCTTGTGAACATAAGGCTTTCATTACACAGCATTAAAAATATTTATTTCATAGAATAGAAATGTAGAATGATTTGGGTTGGAAGGGCCCTTAAAGATCATCTAGTTCTACCCCCCTCCCACGACCAGGGACAGCTTCCACTAGACCAGGGTGCTCAAAAGCCAATGAATCTGGCCTTGAACACTTCCATGGATGGAACATCCAACAATTCATTGAGCAACCTGCTCCAATGTCTCACACACCTCACAGTAAAGAATTTCTCCTGGTCATCTAATCTAAACTGACCCTGTTTCTTATTCATTGGAGGTCTGGCTATAGAATGACAGTATGACATGTGACTTTCAGCAGAAAGGTTTATAGTTTACAGTTATAGATTCTTAAAAATTTAAAGACAAGCATCATAATACTAATAATATTATAACCAATATTATTTAATCAGTCTGTATTCATAAATTCAAATGAATGTAATAGGTATAAAAAGCAGCTGGAGACTAAATAATAAAAAAATTCATTAATAAAGCAAAGAATAGAAAATTTGACATGACTTAATTTGTCCAACATGGTTTTAAAAATCAGTTTTACTTTTCTTTTGCAGCAGGCCCCGAAAGACAATACAGATTTTTCACTATGGCTTGTAAATTATTTTTATTCTGTATCTCCATAATCACATATGCTGCAATTTCAACAGTGTGTAAAACAAATAAAAAAAAAAAAAACAACCCCAAAAAAGGGAAAACATTGTGATAGAAGGTCCAAGTGACTCAATTTACTCTAGATTCCACAACTGATAATTGTTTTCCAGGTTCTACCTCTGGCTTACTGCTTGACATGAACAAATTACTAATGAATGCCTCAAAAATAAAAGTCTAGATACATTGATTACTTCTAGAAATAAATATAAGATGCTCAAAATTAAATCTGACAACACTGAATTAAGTATTTTACCCTGTTCATATCTTAACACACTTGAAAGTAGCTGGAATTGTGATAAACAGTAGAACCTTGGGGGAAGAAGGAGAAAGGGTGGAACATTTTGAGTGATGTCATTTCTCATTCCAAACAACTGTTGCTCATGACAGAGCCCAGCATTGTGGGAGAACACTTGCCTGCCTGTGGGAATGGTGGATGAATTCCTTGCTTTGGTTCATGCATGTGGGTTTTTTTATTTACCTAATAGACTGTCTTTATCTCGACCCACAAGTTTTCTTACTTTTACCCTTCCAATTTTCTCCCCATCCCACCAGGGGAGAGTGAGTGTGTTCCTGGTTGTGTGGTAGTTTCCTACTGGGATTAAATGATCACATTCCCTCTCTCTGGGAGTGTAAAGTATTTGCATAGACTATTTTTTTTTAGAATTGATTTAGACAAAACAGAAGAAAGACAAATGCAATGTTAATAGATATGCATGATACAAAGGTAAATATTTTTTAGGAAGAGATTTGTTGCTCTGTAAAACATACCAAGTTACAAATTGCTTTACCAGTTAGTAATTAAAAAAATCAGAGAAGCAATCCTAAGGTTAGAATTCCATAAAAAACATGACTGACAATTTAACAGAGTGCTGTGACTCCTCCTAGCTGCATTGACTGTTAGTAAAAATTCTAATTTCCTTTCAGAGATAATTAAGAAGATAATTTCATATTCCATTGAAATTAAATTGGAAACCGTGTGAAAAGACCTGAGAATAAGTAAGTTTATTTTATTGGGTTTTATCTTTATAATGGAAATTTTTTATCTGTTCTCACTCAATAGCAATGTAATGAACTTGTATTAACTTGTTAGCATCTTGGAATCTTGTAGTATAGGAACTGTGTATATGAGGTCATCTATATGTGCAAAGGAAAACAAAAGAAAAAGATAAAAGGTTTTCTTCCAAGAATGGCAAATTAGGATTTTGAACTCCAGATGGTAAACTTCCCTGGGCTAGATGTTAATTTCCCTACTATATTGTCTTATTTGTAATCCTAACACAATTTTGTCCTATTTTCTGTAAATTTTCTAATTTTTTCTCTGAATATCTCTATTACTTTTGACAACAAAATTGCAGTGATTAGTTGAGACCAAATAAATTTCCTTTGCATGGATGAAATCAGCACTGTTTTATTTGTTTTCAAACTCCTAGCAGTGCAGAGTTTTACCTAAGTATTTTGAGTATATAATTTGAATTTAGTGCTTTGAACAGACAATTTCAAGGATAGAGCTGAACAACTTAATAGAAATTAAAGGACTTGGGAACATCTACTTTAGTTTAGCTGCAATATTCCACTTGAATGTGCAATGCAATGTGTTTGAGGTTTTGTGTTGGTTTTTTTTTAATATCTGCATTTTCTGTCTCCATCTTCCCTGTTTTACCTTAGAAAACACTGTGGGCTAAATATTTAGCCAGTAAAGCATTACAGTTAGCAAAGCCTACCTCAATTTCAACATAGATTAAAATTATATCACTCTCATCCTTTGCCAATTGCATGTTCTGCTTTTCCTTATATCCAGATCACAAAATCACAGAATCACAGAATGGGTCAGGTTGGGAGGGACCACTGTGGTCCTGGCCTCTTGCTCACCTGGTCCATCCTCCCTGCTCAAGCAGGGTCATCCCACAGCTCGTTGCTCAGGATTGTGCCTAGACTGGCACAGCAACTTTTAGAAAGAAATGTTGGCTTTGTCTCAGTTGACAACCTGAGATCTAACAAACAATTTTAACACCTTATCAGTTGCTCACTACCTTTTTTTTTTTTTTTTAAACATATGAGTCATGGCTAATGTGTTTCGAGAAAAAAGAAAAAAAGAAAATCTCTGATAAAAGATGTGCTCAAACCCATTTGTTTGCATAGATGAAAGCATATCTGAATTAAATCACAAATATACATATTTATGGAGTAAATTTTCAAATAGCTGCATAACCTGGTAAATTGGATGACTTCAGACAAGATTTTTGCACTATTTAGAATAAATATATTTTCTCTAATATCATATATAAGTATGTCCTCTCTAACTTCATTTTCATTTGAATGAAAAAGAAAACAATTCTTGATGCACATGAGCCCCAATGTACTTACTGGTTTACTTAAATTCCTGATTGAAAACTCATCTGGAACTTTAATCCCAGGTCATCCATGCCAAATATGAATAAATTGAAATATAAATTTGTAGAAATTTATTGATATTTTCTTTTGTCCCAATGAATCCTATAATTTGTTAATGTCAAGATGTAAACAGTTTTTCTTTTCTCAATCTGTTTAGTTTTCAGAATGCATCTTGTACTATATTTCAAGAATTTTGGCTGTTGTAACAGCGATAGATTTTTATTATTTTTTTGAAAATCACAAAACCCTTTCTAAATAGGAATTAATGATATCCATTCTGTGAGATGAATGATACATTGGGGTCATTTTACTCAACATGGTGTAGAACTAAGCAGCTATATCTTAATATGCACAAACAGGTTGAGATGAATATCATTCATTCAAGGATTATGTCAGTATTACCTGTAATATCTGCAATAATACCCCTGAAGCCGGAGAATGAGTTGTAAACAGAAGTGATCCAGTAGGAATTTATGGTTACACAAAAAAAATAATTATTTTTCTACTAAAGAAAGTGAAATCTTGATGCCTTTAATGAGAAATGGTGATCAGGATGTCTTTCACGTTTCCACAAAAGACAAGAGTAAAGCTATACATCCTGTGGTACTTCCTGTGATAATAATTCACATTAAGAGAGGTACCTTGAATATTGTGTTCAGTTTTAAGGGCCTCACTGCAAGAAAACATTGAGCTGCTAGAGTGAGTCCAGAGAAGGATGACAAAGCTGACAAAGGGTCTGGAGGAAAAGTTTCATGAGGAGCAGGTGAGGGAGCTGGAGTTATTTATCCTGGAGAAAAGATGCTGGGAAAAAGGGAAGATCTTATTCCTCTTTACAAATAATTGAAAGGAGGTTGTTGCAAGGTGGGAGGTTGGTGTCTTTTTCCAGGTGAGATGAGATGATGAGATGAGATGAGATGAGATGAGATGAGATGAGATGAGATGAGATGAGATGAGATGAGATGAGATGAGATGAGAGATGATAAGAAATGACTTCAACTTGTGCCAGGTCTAGATTGATATGTTTGGAAAAAATCTTCACCGAAAGTGTGGGAAAGCAATGGAACAGGCTTTCCAGAAAAGAGGTGGAATAAACAACACTGAAAGTGTTCAAAAGTCATATAAGTGTTGTGCTTAGAGATATGGTTTAGTGGTGGATGAGACAGTCCTGAGTTTGTGGTTTGAACTGATGAACTTAAAGGTCTTTTCCAATCTAAATGATTCTGTTATTCCCTATTTTGTGCTACTCTGAAACTGAAAAAATACAAACATGGAGGTCCAATTGAAAAACATACATTTTTCAGGTTGGGAAAAGACACTCATTTCTGAATTACATATCCTGAATGCTTTCTAGGTTGGTTTGTTTTGTTGGGTTTTTTTTTTAACTTTGTCTGTTTGCTAGTTTGTTTTTAAATGAGAATTGTTTTACCATGTCATGTCTGAGCTATGATTTCGTCCTCTGAGAGCAGAAAAGACTTTTGACTCTGATATTTTTTGTTTTATCAGTAAAAATAATACAGTGTTATTTTGAGTATTTTCTCAGGTTTAGCTTTTAAGAAGTTTATATATAATTTGGTCATGTTTATGAGTTTATACCTTGATGACAAATATAAGGAGAATACCTTCTCATTTTTGTATGAATGGGGACAAGGTCAATGCCTTCATCTCTGGCAGCTCTTTGCAGCTTTACACTTTACCAGTTCTGTGTAGGATTTTACAAAGACTATTATTTTTCCAATGTAAAAATTATTCCAGTATTTCAAGACACAGTAGAACATGTAAATTTTATTACTTGTGTCTAACTTATGTTTACATTTTATCTTCTGTTCCTAACAGGAGAGAAATTTCTACAGAACAAGAAGAATTACAGAAAACATTAACTCATAAATATCATTACTTTTTCATTCTTCTCACTGCTATATAAAAGACAGTTGCAAAGCTATTTCATGACATATATATAGAAATAGTACAATAAAAAATCAGTCTGATGGTTTTGAAGTTAACAAAGTAATTTTAAACTGCCAGAAAAAAAGCCTTCTTTATTTTCCTGCCACAATCAAAGTATTGAATATCAACTGCAGTATACTGATATGAGACTGAAATTTGCGAGTAACACCATTTCAAAAGTATATGTTTATGAATCTGTTTTCTGAATGCACTAAGGACTCAGAAAAGTAGAAACTTATAAGGCTGCCTAAATATTATATACTGATACACATGATACAGAATCAGTTAGCAAAATAGCATGCCATTTTTTTCAGAAAAGGTTAGAAGATTGACAAGATAAAATAAATTTTAATATAGACTTCCAAATAAAAAATATTAAGAAAAATGCTTGGGATTTAATATCTGAGATAGGGGAATGAACGGTTAACCATGTTTTAAAAAAGTTGTCTTTGTAATTTCAATTCTACTGTTGTCTCAGAAGTATTGAAATCATTGTTCTAACATTTTCAATTCTTTCTGGTTTTTTTCTCCAACTTAATTATAATTTTTACTTCCTAACTCTTGCTTTGGTCTCTGTTTTTCTTATTACGATAATTTACCTTCCGTTTATATTTGAGAGCAGTCATGCCAGGTTTTACTAGTATTTTGTCCTGAACTAGATACTTTAAAAGTATTAAATTCTATGAGCAGTTGCTTTTAACATCAGTAGTGGTGTGGAGATTTATTTATACAGTTCTAAAGAACACATATAATTAATTTGGTACACTCCAATTAGCTGTGTAGGAGTGCAGCGTCACTTGTCCTACTCAATATTTGCAATCTTAAGGACATCAAGAAGCCTTTGATTACTACAAAAGGCTTTAAACACCCTCTACCATAATATTTGAATTTTTCTACCTGTCTTAAGTATAAATGTATACTATTGGTGTCATAGGTGACATCTACACCTGCTTTCTAACCACCAGGGCAGAGCCATAAGTCCATTCCATATCTTCCAGAGGGAGCTGCTGTCCTTGGAGGCACCTCATAGACTAAAGGACTAGTGTGTGTTGGAGGACAGCTTCAACTTCTTTTTGACTGATGCTATGTGGGCTTGGCTGATTGGCTCATTTTCTTCTGCCAAAAATCTATGAGGCTAGAAATAATTCCGAAATCATGGGATCACTTTGACTTTAAATTTTTGTTCCTTTTAACAGTTGCAAAACTATAATTTTTTTTATTTCTTGCCACGTGTTCTTTAATTTCTAAGCTGTATGAAGCAGGCCACTCATTCTCATTACGTAAGACAAACCCCAATGCCTACTGAGAAGACTGAGAAAGGCTGGTCTGTGTGTCCTGTTTGACCCTGTAGTAGCACCCAAGGCTAGGTTTTTGGTTATACTACAGTAACTTGGAAGAAGTTTCATTTTTTCAGTGAAAACCTTTTTATACTGTTTTCTCCTCTTTGTATTGCAAACTAGAACTTATTGACAAGCAGTGTGAGAAACTTAATTAATATATTATATGGATTGAATTAAAACCTGTTGGTTCTAAGTGTTTGGTAAATGGTGTTTTACAAGAGACTAGAAACAATGGCTCTTATAATAGAAAAGTAAGAGAAAAAGAATGAATGCAAACAAAAGTGTATCAATGGGTGTAGAATTAGTGCTTAGAAGCAATAAGTTTTTCAGCATCCTCTGATGCTGCTTGCAGTATGATGAGGCTAAAGTGTCTTGTTTCATCCAGAGATTTTACAGCCAGTATGAAGTTCTGCAGATCCCTGTTCTAGGCAGCATTTTGCCATTGTCCGAAGACATAATCTTGACCAGCTTGCTGTGTTTCTGATTCTTTTCTCGTTCTTTTGAGCTTTTTAAAATGATTTGTTTGTTTGTTTATTTTAGTGACTGCAAGGACTTCAACAAAAATAATTTTCTCATGTTTTTCCAATGTTCTTGGTAGTAACAAAATTGTTATACAATATTAAGTAAGATATACTTTTTAGACTCAGATAAGACAAGATAGACCTCAAGGTGGTCTACTTAAATTTGTTCTGTATCTTAGCTAGAGGCAAGAAGATAAAAATCTTCATCCACCCGTGTCCTCAGAATAAATGCTTCTCTGTATATTGGGAGAGAAAAAATATATATTGGTAGAGTTTATAAGTAAAAGGAAAAAAAAAATAAGTCTTGTGAAACACTGCCTTAAGGGTCTGATAAAACTGAAATTTGCACATCATCTTGTGTGAAGATTCACACAAATAGCCAACCATTGCATCGTAAACTTGCACATGCTGAGATATTAAATGCAACCTAATCTGGGAAGTTCTAGTTTGATGGAACTTGAAAGCATACAGAAAAGGCTGTGTAGGAACTTAGAATAATTGTAGAAGTCTTATTTTGCAGTTAAAATGTTTTATTGTGTTTGTTTGGGTTTTGTTTAGTAACATAAAACACATGTAAATCCTTGAGGATTATTATAGTGTTCATAGTCATTTTGCAGCCTTGCTGCACTTTTTAAGTCTTCTTCTGAACTTCATTCTTGACACTAAGGTGAGCTCTGACACCTGGATGCATATTATCTTTGGGTACTCTCACACAGGAACCAATTGATATAACAGCTTCAAAATTAGGTCTTTGGTGTCTGTCAAATGATGTTATTCTAGGAAAAACACACAAGGTAAAAGCACTTGACATAAATACTTAATCAGGAAGTAGAGTCTTAACAGTTTTACTGTGTTCCTAAAGAATTATTCTAGTTCAGAGTATAGAAGGATCATCCTTCAGAGGCTTAAAACATTTGAATTCACTTATGAGTGACTACCAACAATTCCCTGGTTTTTGCTCTCCATTCCTTAGTAGAAACTATTAATATTTGCATATGACTGACTGCGAAATGTTTCATAAGACACATGTCAAAGGTTGTTGTAAATGCTCAAAGTGCTAGGTTCTAGCCTTCTCCTCATATATTTTAGAGGTTTTCTAAAAGGTCAGCTTACTCTGACTCTGTTCTAAACCTGTTCTTCCCAGGGACCTGGCTAGCCACCTAGGCCTCAGACTTTCCCTTCTTATAGAGCTAAGTTTGAGACATGGGAAAACACATATGGACTTCCTAATATACTTATATAAGTATTTAATTTAACTCTTCAAATTTAACTGTCTTAACTATGTACCTGTTTTTCTAATATTCTTTTTTATATACCACATATAAAATTGTTGCAATGGAAGTTCCATGCAAAAGTCAATAAAATTGTCCAAGTCAATATTTTTAATTGCATTTCATACTACGAAAAGATAGCACTGTAATGGTCATTTTTCCCTAAAAACGTCATACTTTGAATGACAAGAGTTCACAGCTTTGATATTCATAAATTTTAATACATATACTTGATCTTTCTGTTTTTCATTAAGCTTGCAAAAAGAGCTAATGTTCCTTTTGTAGCCCTGTTGCTCTAATGAACTACAAAGCAGAGACTGTGGATTCATATCATATTTGGAACATATAGGGTTTTTTTGGGGGGTCATAATAATATGGATTATTTTCCTTGTTCAATCAAGCCAGACACAGCATGCTTAAGTGAGTAAATCTAGCATTTATTGCAGCCCCTCTGACCATGCTTTGACCATTGCTAAGCTCTTGTCTGGTGTTAAACACGTCTAGTCAGGCACCTCCCCTGGCAGGCTCACTTACCAGTCACATCAGAAAATTCTTTTCCACACACTCCAGAAACCTCCTAGACTTCATCCTCTCTGCTGTGTTGTACATCCATTGGGCATCTGGCAAACTGAAGACTCCCATGAGTACAAGAGCTGGTGATCAGGAGAATTCCGCTAGTCAACTGCAGAATGTATCATCTGCCAGTTCATCCTGGAGAGGATGTCAGTGACCTACCAAGACATCCACCCTGCTCTCCTTCCCCTGATCTTCACCCACAGCACTCAGCCTTGCCATTATCATCATCATCATCATTAATTTCAATACAATGAAAATGTGTGGCTTAGATGCCACTTTAAACTGCAGTCCTCTTTGTTAGGGATATTTTCCCCTGTCTGTATGAATATTCAGATTTCATCCTCAATACATGCTGGCCTTTTTTGGCCAATGAACAATTAAAGCCATCAGAGGTTTCCAGAGTGTTGAACAACCACAAGAGTCACTCACATTCAAAACAAACACTCAATTAACATTCTGAATTTGATTTGTTTTGAGGCTGATAGTAATGCAGAGAAGAAAAGTTTGTACTATAGCAACAGCCACATGAATCTTGGCATGTATATGCATGTCTTCTAAAAATCATATACTGTGTAAATTCTACACTATAATAAGAGCTACTAGATAACATTACAATGCTGAAGTTTACATTTCTCATCTCTTAGGGCATTATTTCCCAAGGAAATTATTACATAGAAGGTGTAGGTTTATAAGGTTCTAAATTCACTTATCAAAATTTAAATATGAGCGCAATGTAGTAAATTTCACCTAATGCCAAATTACTTTTTAAAGCAATCTTTACATGATTACATTATAATGATGTTTAAATTTTTAATTGCTAATAAGACTTTCTTAAGGAGGTATAAAATACAAGGACATAAATTGGTTGGCTGAATAAAATCACCTGCAGATATTTTTCTACATTTGCTCACTACCAAATCAGGAAACACAATTGAATCAAAATTCCAGTAAAACTAGTAAATCCTCCTTCACAATTCAGGAAATACATTATTGTCAACAATGAAACATATCACCCAGTCTGATATTGGTTTTGAAAGTATATTTTATTGATATTGTTTGTTTATACATATAGACAAACCACAAACATCCTCATGGAAATACACCTATGTTACTCGCAGCAAGTAGAGAAAATTGACTAAAAGGAAAGGCATTCAGTAATCCAGGCACAGAAACCAGTTTCAAGCAGTAACTGGAAATTAAGCATTTGCTTGGAAACTGCTGAGAATACTGCTTGGTTTCAACTGAAGAGAAAAGAAAATACACAGTAAAACAGCAAAACCTTTTTCTTCTGAAGTGCAATTGATCTCTCTTTGAAGAAAGAGCATCAGAGAACACTAAATACAGTTCTTCAGCCTCAAAAATATCTTCCACAAATATTAGAAGACATCCTAAGATTATCTAGATAACATTAGACAATTCAGATGGAGTTATTAGGTTATGGGTGCATAGATTTAAACTCAGATTAACAGTAATGAAATATGCCTAGTAAGAATAATGGCCCTTTCAGAAAAGAGTACATCTAATCAACTGTGTTATGCACCATTGAGTTTTTGTTCAAGGGGCTTGCTGTTTAATAGCTGTTTGGTGGCATTTGGAACTGGATGCAGTTATTAAACAACGTAAAAAGCTAATTTGTTTCTTGGCAGGAGGACTTAGCCCTTTTGCTCTCACTCAAATTCAGATGAAATGACCCACAAGTAAAATAACTGCAGAGAAGGAAGGGATATGCATGTGATAATGAAGAAACTGACAGCCTATTATTTGCAATCCTGCAATCTTCTGTTGGAAAATTAAATTGAAAAGAAATGTAGATTTATTTCCAAGTACTCTGAATCTGAAATAACTGAACAAAATATAGAGAATGTAGAGAAAATCAAGAATATCTTCTGTAAAAACAGTTTGTATTGCTTATTCTTCATACTTTATATACTTCATACTTCATACTTGTGTACTATTGAATATTGTTTATTCTTCATACTTTGTATACTACAAAGTAGCCCATAATACTACATCATAAGATATTTCAACAGCATAAAAGCAATAGGATGGCAAGATGTCCCTGGCCTAGCACCTTTATTCAAGAAAATCCTTCCTGAAATTAGTTTAGAATTATATAAGAACAGTATTCATAAGAAGCATGCAACTGGTTCATTAATTAATCTTTTCAACAATTATGAAGTTTATTTTAATTTTTACTTGGTTTCACAGTATCTGGGATACCAACATACAGATGTAATGAAATCAATAAAACAATTAGCTTTTACTAGAGGTTCAGAAATAGTGGAATCATTCCCAGTAGCCTTTTATAAATAGCAACAAAATATAATTACTGCAGATGTCTATGAAGATCTGATCAAGGGTGGTCTACAAAGACAATTTAGAAAGTTAGAGTAAGCATTTCATAACTGCCACACCACAGTCATTTACTGCATCCATATTTGGGAAACTTGAGATTGATCTGACAAAACAGCTACAGATAAACAAGCAAATACACATCATTCTAGCATAGACACGTGTCACTGTGGGACACAGAGGGAACACACAGCACACACACCACAGAGTGCAAAAGAAGAAGGTTTATCGTTGACCTCAGTTTATATAATTTCTAGGACACTGACCAGGGGTTGGGCAATGAGGTTACTACCTCTCCAACTGCACAGGTCAAATCAGAAATCCCTCATGTGATATCTCTCACAGAGGAATGGAAACAACAGTCTTTGTTTATCTTACAATTCATGGAAAAGTACATCATAGATATATAAACACTCATAAGGCTTTGAATCTTACGATGACATATGTGAGCCCACAGTGTCCATACATTTATATCATGGGTAAAAATTTAAAATACCTAGCTCAGATTTTGTTATCCACATCCTGTTAGATGACTTCTGGACACAATGATTGAGTACATCTAATCCTGCTGTGGGCCAGGTCAAAGATGGACAATTTAAATTGCCTCTGAAAAGTCTTATATTTGATTTTGGTTTTTGAAATACACTAACAAAATTCATAGGATAGTAAATCTGGTTTTGTATCTATGTATATTGAAATAAAGTGTGTCCATCTGATCTCTCTGTGTTTACCAACCAGTTTAAATCCCCTGCTGAAAGGATCAGTCTGGCTTTATTGTAGATAACCTGAGCGCGCAGGGCTGGAATTTTATGGAAGGGTTTAGGGCTCTGTTGTTGTATAAATGTGGATGGTCATAGAAGTTCAACTCAGAACAAGTTAATCATTCCACCACTGAGGTTTGCCGCTTGTTTCTATGGATATATTTGCAAACTAAATGGGAACAGATTGCTTTTAGCACTGGTATGAAATTTTAGTACTGCTAAATTATTAGCACTGTCCTTGATCCCATTTTAGTCTGTCCTAACTTGCAGTCTTGAACAAATTCTCAGGTAAGACAAACTGCATGTAACTGAGATTATTCTCAGTAGATAATTTGGTTATGGACAACCCATTTGATCAACATGGACACAAAATATGCCCTGAAATTTATTTTTAAGGTCAGAGGATCACTTCTAATCTGTTTAGGTTTTTGTTATTATTTTTTTTTTAACTAGTATAGGCAAATTCTGCATGAATAGCACAGTCCCTGGTTCATTTTGGACTTTTTCAACTACTACTCTCAAAAGGCAGTATGGACAAGACTGCATGAATTTATACTCCATCCTGTGCAGTCCTCTAACATTGTTCCAGGAGGCATTGGGCTATGGCTCAGCTTTCCCTTCCTGCAGACACTTCAGATTAACATATTCCCACAATTAAACTTACATGTGCCCTGGAAGAAACCCACAGCCAAGTATCATGAAGACATTCAGACTTGGGCTACAGCTTTTTTTTTTTTTTTTTACATAATTGCCTACTCAAGCTTGGTTATCATTCTTCAACACTAAATTATGTTGTTTCAAAGGTGTGGACTGCCACCTCAGTGTGCTTGTCAATTATCACCATAAAGAATGTGAGTCAGTGATTCTTTTCCCCCATATTTCAGGAGTCATATTTTAACTTCATTTCTCCTCCAAAATTTAAATGAGCACGAGATAGGAAATGTTTCAGTCTTGAAGGAATTGCATAGAGAAATTTCATGTTTCCATTACCTTTCATGTGTCACACACTTTAGTCACACTGTATCTAAGATAGCATTATCCATGTATTCTCATTTGCATAAATCTATATGAACCCATATGGGAAAAAAATCAGTATGATAACTTATTACTGTTATGAGTTTTGTTGATAGGATTTACAACATGGTATTTTCTTCCCAAGTGTTTAAACGGATGTCTCAGAAAAAAAAATTCTGTCTGAGACAGATGTGGCACAAGGGAGGTGATTCCATAAGATAGATTTTAGCAATCAGCAATTAAGTCCTGACAGCAAAAAATGCCAGAACTGCAGACTCACAAAGGTCTGAATTAATTGCTGTCAATGCCTCAGACGTTTTTTAATGAAAAACTGATGTTGAGGAAGCCTGTTGAAGAACAAGAAGTTACGGGATTTACAAGCATTGTTTTAGAGGCAGATACCAGAATGTGTAGGTTACTTTGGAAGGACACTGAAAGCAACCCATGTACATAAGAGAAAATCGAGCACATCATAGGAAAAAATGTGGTGGAATGTTCTGTGAAAAAAATCATATCATATATAGCCTATTCTTATTTTTCTCAGTCCTTTTCAGTCTTGTATAGTGCTTTGATAAAATGCTTGGAATATTGTAAGATAAAAGGGGTAGAATGGTAAATAGTTTCCATCTTTTAATTGTACTGTTCTTATGGGAAATATAATTTCTGTCATTGTAAGGTATTTACCTCAAGAGGTATACATACAATGAAGCATGGCATTTCTAAACATATCACTTCCATTTCAATACAAAAGGAACTAAACATAATTAATCTGGAGAATACTTTTCTCATATTTTCAGCAAACATTTCCTGAAATATATTTTATAATTTTCTCCAGAATTTCCATCTGAATTTCTCTTCTTTATGAAGTATCAGCAGTGAATAAGCAATTTTAGCCACTTCAGATTCTAAGGAATATGAAATTTGATATCAATTTACACGGAAAATCTGTTCTTTTTTAAAACATGAAACATTTGGAAAATAGTTTCAAATACATGAAGGAAACAATATCAATATGAAATCCTCTGAATTGTTCAGAGTTCTTCTAACAATTAATTCCTTTCACAATTATTTCAAAATATCAAGACAGACTTTGACAGTGAATTATGATATTTTTCATACTGCTATTTATCACAACAAATGAAGTCAAACTTGGAGGTAATCAAACATAATTCTCATCAACATGTCATTTGCTGTAGTACCTACCTTAATTTTATTTTAGTACTATTCTGTGAATCCACATAACATGTTAATTAAGATGTTAAGTGGGTTAGGCAATTTTAGGATTCTGATATGTTTAGTAGGAATCAATGTCAGCAAAATACAAAAGAATTTATAATAATTTTCAATTGTCAGTTCTAATATTTTATTGTTTCTGCTTAGGGATGTTTCTGTCAAACTACAATTTCAAATGGAAGAGAATATATTGTCCAACAAAAGTCACATTAATTTAACAGAAGAAGAAGAAGAAATTACTTGAAGAAGAAATTTGGCACTAGATATCAATGTTGAATTCTGGGTGCACTCAGAAGGCACACTCTTAGGGATTTGATCAATGTTTATCCCCAGAAATGAAATAAATAAATAAGCTTTCTGAAAAAATTAATTAGAATCCACCTAGAAAAAGATTTTTTTTTTTCCTCTAAAACATAATATTCCAGGCTTTGATATCAGACGGCAGCTAATAACACTCCGAATTATAAATACTGGTCCTGAATCTGCTCCAGTCTCAGTTATATTTTCATACCAAGCAGAGTCCAGTAGCAATCCTATTATAACTCTATTTTTCTTTTCTAGGTCATGCCAAAAATTAACTGCAGACATGGCATGCTAGGATGCCGACACTGGATCCCATACACATAGAATTTAACTGTCAGCTCAGTGTCAGGATCATTTTGTACTGTCCTAAAGAGCTCTCCTCAAAATAAATGTGCCACAGAAAAGCCCACTCCTCAGCAGTGTGGGTGGAAATAAACTTGTTTTCTTTCAGATTTGAGCCAAGGACCAATCCCCCTTTTTTTTGGCAATATCATCATAAATGTAGGACTTTGCTGGCCCTGAGACATACATAGCTTCATGGTATTTCAGTACATATCTCCCACACCCTAAGGAAAGACTCAAAAGGATTTCTTTGACTTGGCTTTATATCATCAGCAATTTTCATTTTATAGAGAGACTTGAAAATAGGATTTTTTTTCTGGTGGCAAGTTACAGCTAGAATCTAGACTGAAGAAACAAAGATGTTGGAACACAGTACAAAGTCTAGGTGAACTAGGTCAAGAAGCTTAGATTTTTTCTTTCATCAGATCTTCAATAATTTCCTGCTTCTTTGTGAATAAAATATCTTTTTTTTCCAAATGTAAAATTATTGATATCTTCTCTTTGTTTTTCTAGATCAGTCTCTTATTAATGATTGCATTCCATAAGTATTCCCTTTTTAATTTTTCCTGAATTAGGGTGAAACAGTTAGCAAAGTAAAAGACCATAATTTTTTTTAAAAGTGTTTGAATCTTCAGTCTCACAGTTTTGACAGTCTTGTTATCAGGATTTATGTGATGACTGCTAGAAGCCAAAATACTTGATTTAGAATAATGTAGAATAAGTAATAATAGAAGCCAGGAACACATAGAATGCTGTTAAGTCAGCAGACTTCAAAGGCACCTAAAAAAGTTGTTGTTAGTGGCTATTTTTAGTGGGTTTTTTTAAACTACTTCACACCTATTCACCAGTCTTGTGATGACATGTCATATTTTGATACTGTTCTTTTCCAAATTAATTCTGCTCTCATATCTGCTTTCCTTTTACTCCAATGAAATCATGTTGGATATTAGTTAATAAAAAACACTAGGGAATTTATTGATTAATAAAAGCCAAAGGAAATGTTTGTGGCAGCTTCTGCCAAAAAAAAAAATGTTAAACCATTTTAAATTTTTCACACTTAAGGCGTAAACTTAATATTGTGCTCCATTTTAGGTGACTGTTCATGTAATAGATGTCCTATAACTGTAATTAGACCTTTTTAAGTTGCAGATAGAAACAATCTACTCGAGTATTTCAGTCAATATTCATGATGCTGAAAATTATTAAAATGCAATAGTCGAAGAGGTTGGCAGGAATAAGAACAAATATTTGTTCAGGAATCTTTTAGGAAAGACAAAATTGCATGATTCTCTGAACAATTAAGTAGAACAGGCACACAGGACTAAAGGTTTTAATTCCTACTACATAAATATACTTTGTATCTATCCTACATTTTAAAAGATGTCTGTGAAACTCATTACTCCTGGAAGGGTCTTCTAGCAGGAAAAATTAACGACCTTCGCAAACATCACTCACTTTTCTACATTCCTATCCATCATCCTCCTTTAAAATGGTGAAAATAAATAAATTGTACATTTTGCAATTTTTTTGCCCTGTAAGGTGTTTTGCAACTTCCAAATAGCTGTTTCAGGGACCTGTCAGTCTGAGAGCGGTTTACTTTCCCACAGACTGGACAGAAAAGCTATATCCACTGAAGGAAAATATACTAATAATGTATATAAAAGAATCTGAGTGGGACCATGGGCAAAATTCTCAGAGATTATCAAGAAAATTGTGACAATGTTACAGAAAAGTGTATTAAATATTTACAGTTGTTTGTTTTTCTTTGTTGTTCGGTATTTATCCCTGAGCAAGTTATGTTATGGACAGAGCATGTTATTTTACTTACAATGCTTCTTCCTCCAGTAAAATCCTTCTATAATATTAGTATAGTATCACTACATTAATTTCATCTGAACTTATATTTTGGGTGAAAATTTATTTGAAATTTCCTTAATATATTAGCTCGTACCATTTTTTTTAAGGGAGAATATTTCCTTCTTTTAGATTTAAAACCAAAATATTTTAAAACAAAATAAGAAGAATTGGCAATGTAGGAAGAACTCTGCTATGCCTACTTAAAAACCAGAAAATATATATATAATGTTTTAATCTGCCATGATGTTTCTTTTCAGACTCCTTCTTCTAACATGTAATCAAACATGTTATGCAAAACCTTCTCCATGCAGCATAGGTGTCCCAAAAGACAAAAATATAGGGATGAAAGGATTCTCGTCTTTATTCATATATCGCTGTTCAAATTAATTCATTAATTTTGGGTTGCCCAATAACCTAATCACATGGCTCCCTCCTGTCTTGTTGGGTTAGGAGTCCTCAAATGTAGAGCAGTGTAACAGATGTCCAGGCTTTGTATAAAACAAACTATCCACCATACATTTCTAACAGAGTCAAGAAAATCTGCAGGGAAATGTCTGGGCCATATGTTTGATGTTGCATATCAGGCCAGAACTGACCTTCTAGATAGAAATGGTCAAACCAGGCAATGTCCTTTTCATTTGCTTTACTTGCTCTGTATTCAGTATACAACAAGCATGCTAGGGGATTGAGAGCTGACGCCTGTCACCTGTGAGAGGCAGTAATAGCTCTCATTGCATCTGCCACTGCAAGCAAAAATGCAGATTCAGCTGACAAACCATCTAAATTTGGCTGAAGGATGGGAAGCAACTGATCAGAAAATAAAAATGCTACAAACCTTTGGTTACTCCATCTTTACACGAGTACTGAGCTGAATTCAGCAAACTACACTTGCAGAAAATCAGAATAGTAAGTCAGGCCTATATATTTTATTATGAGAAAAGAACTAAATCTCTTAAAATATACACATAATCAAATAAAAGTGAAAGTTTTGCAGAAATTAAACTCTTCTTTTTGTTTTTCAAATTGCCTTCTCCACTGTAATGTCACAATTTTTTTAAAGCAGTTTGTAGAAGTGTGGTTTCAAAGGCCTACATATTTCAAGTTGTCATAATCTTAAGGATCCTACGGGAAGGAGTCAGGCTGACGGACCGTTGTTATAAAGACCCTTATTTCAGCTTGGCAAAGATGTAATTACATGGCTTCCAAATGCTTCCAGATGAACTAAATGGACTCAGGTGAACAAAGCCCACCTTGTTTTAGAGCAATATTATATCCATTTAAAGGGAGACTACTGAGTTTTCTCACTGAGAAAATAAGTCTGTAGACTTTCAACTAAATATCTACAATCTGACTATCTCATATGCAGTAATTTGTTGTCCTGAATGAGTGTTGTTTGAGGGGTTAAGAGATGACAGAGCTATTTCTCTCTCTGAGTGAAATATTTCTTAATGCACACATGGAATATCAACGTGCCTTTCAGTCCTGTCAGAGCTTCCTTACACCTGGCAAAGAGAATGCATTAATACAAAGCATACCAATTTACAGATTGTATTATTTCAAATGACCAGAAGGACCAAATACATGTAAACCATGTCTCAGGTTTCAATTGTAAAACCATCCCATCTTCCAACATGGCAAGAAAACCATCCCAGAGAAGAGAACAACCCTGAAAAGGGAATAGCTTAAGTGACAGATGTAGTTGTGGAAACACAGCAAATGGAAAGGCCTTAGACATGCTTGGGTTTGGTAGTGTTGTGACACTATGTTTGAAAGATATTCCTGTTAAAAATCAAATTATAGTATGAGAGTATGTTAGCAGTTCATGGAAATATAAGCCACCTAACACAACCTAAGCATGGTAAGGTAGATTCAACCTAATGAAATAGCTCATTTTATTAGCATAAACATTTTCAGGAGGCAAAGAATTGAGCAGCTTTTCTGAAAGGGTCCTTCAAACTAAAGGGAAATGGGAAAAGCTATGAGTGTACAGCTCCTGTGTAATGGGAGATGGTATTTATTTTCCAATTTATTTTCCAATTCTGTGTATATTCTTTTCAATAAAATATAACAATAATTTTATTTTTGACTACATAAAAATTTTAGCACATATTTTTGAGTTTTTCAAAGGGGCTGGAAGAGTGCAGATTTGACAGAGCCAAGACATAGGAGCACTGCAAGAGGTGGGCAGTGATAACTGCTAGTGGAAGAAGGACTTTCTAGTAGACGAAACTATGCACTTGCATACAAGTGGCAAAAATAAGTCCAATAAAAGGTTTTCAAAACATTAAAATGCAAATGAAGGTTACTGCAGGAAGGACAAGTCAACTAGACTGTCAATTGCTAGAGAACAGACCATAAAACCATTATGATTATATACTAAGGTTTAATTATTATTACTCCTCTTATTTATTTGTACCCTTATTAGGATTTTTTATATCCCTTGAATAAAAGCATTATTTTTTAAGCTTTAATTCATGTCTGCACATGGAAGACTTAGATATTTGAGTCCCAAAAACTTAATACAATTATCCCAGGTCTGCTTGAGCTGGTATTTTAGAAGCAAGCCCTTAAATATCATTTAGCTTTTGTTGCTTTCTGTCAATTTTTGCAAGGAGAATTACACAATCTTTTTTTTAAAAAAGGATTATATCAAATTACAAAGTGAATCCAATTATCAGATTGATAATATTCTTTCTAAATTAATCCTTAGGCTCCATAAGAGAAATTTGGATTGTGGTAGTTCTGCTTAGCTGTTAGTCCTCAGAATAAAAAAGTGTTTTCTATCCAGTGTCATTTGATATAGGAAAGTTCCAACCATGTAACAGATGCAATATGAGCAAAGTCACTTGCAGGTTATAGTGAATGTTGATACTATGGTGTAAAGGTAGCCTGCCTGAATTATATGTAGATTAGGGTCAGAAAACTACCTGATTCCCAACACTGAACTTTCCTACAAAAAGGAATTAATATAGGTATTAATTAAATTAAAAACATCAATTAAAGAAATAATAAATGGTTACAGATTAATAAGTATCTGCTGCTAAACACACAGAGACAGTATTGCATACAAATGTTGAACACTGTTCAACAATTCCTGCAAAAAGTATTTGAAAAGACTGTTTTGAATAGTGGTCAGAGAAGACAGAGTTTCAGCCTAGATGAGAGTTGACAACTTAGAAGTTAATGTAATGATTTTTGAGATTCCAGGATTAAATGCTGAAGGATCTCTTGATGTGTTAGAGGTTACTTGCTTTGATTGTGTAACCATGCTGAAGCCATAAACGGCTCTTAAGAATGCAGAAAAATCACAAGTCTCTGTATCAACTATGGTGATATGAAGATGCTAGAGCATAGAAATTGTTCCAAAAAGAAAAATAAAAAAACCCAACAATACAACAATATTCGAGGATGAAAACCTGTTTTTTAACAAGAGACTGAATTTCTTCTTACCTTTTTTTAGACGGTGGTTTCATTCATTTCTCTCTTATAGCCCTTGAAAAGCTGTTTAAGAAACTGGAGGTCACTTTTCTCACCTTAATAATTTCCCAAAAGATTGTCTCATTATTAAAAAATTATTTATTTTTAATTATTAATTATTTATTGTTTATTTATTAGTATTTATTAATAATTAATTATTAATAATTATTTTATTTATTATTTCAGAT